>VXBL01000446.1:193101-223727 GCA_013400195.1 Aramus guarauna | reverse complement strand
CCCCCCCCCCCCCCGAAATACTGAGGGGAGAAAAGAGCTGGCACCCAGCCATATTACTCCTACACCATCCTAGGGGGGCTCTCCAGCTCTTTACATCAAATGAAGGAGCAGATGAGGGAAAGGATTATACAAGGGCAGGTAGTTCTGTACCCAGAAGGCCTGGGCAAGTAGAGCTCAGCATCCCCGTCAAGGCATTAAGGCCCAACAGATACATCCCAGAAGCCTGGCAATAATCAATTCAGCTAAGGAACAGGAAATACAGACTCCTGGCCCTTTTCCTTGCTCCCACCAAACTACGGTAACACTATCCAACCATATAGTGGAATCGCTGAAGCTGGTGACAATGCGCTAAGAAAATACAAGATCACGCATTATTACAAGCAACACAGAGTGGGTTAGGTCTTACTAGCAGCACAGCTGCAGAGGAACATACCTTGCTAGACAGAAATGCTACTTTATAAGGCAGGATCGTTATCTCAGTACATTGTTGCAGTATGCCACAGATACAGCAGATGATTTGTTGTGACATTTAAAAAGCATAAATCTACCAAGTAACCTATATAAGGGTTATTCAAGCAAGCTTACTCAGGAGAGGGAACCAAGAATGGCTGGGTTTGCCCATTTGGGGTATTAGAGCATCAACAGTCACACTCGATCGCTAGGAATTCTGCGGCAGTTTGTCATTCCACGCACATCCACAACACGCTAAGCAAAGTCAGGAGCCATTCCAGGTTAAAGGGGGAAGCATGATCCTACCTCTACCCCTGTCTTATTATAGTAACGTAAGTAGTCTCAGTGTAATTCACTTAGACCTGTTGAAGTTTGAGAAACAGACAATTTTGGAGACTTCAGACTTGGAATTTATGAGCAACTTCCTCGATTCATACTCAGATTATTCAGGCACCTTAAGACTGTTAAGCACACAATATGTGAGTCCATTCTTTAGGAGGGTGAATGGGGTAAAAGCCTCCAGGTGGCCACAAGTACCCATTTAGAAAGTTTGCCTGACTTGATAATAGCATATGCATTGCAGTTTGTTACAGTGAAATCAAAAATAAGTTTGCATGCTGGAATGCAGAAAAATGCCCACAAAACAAACTCTAACTTTTTTGAGCATTCAGACCCACCTAACAGAGATGGACAGTTGGAAAGAGGAGAGAATAACTCCATTTGGCTGATTTTTGCCATTGTTTCAATACTAATACAGTGCAACGCATATCAAAAATAATATTTATATTTGGCTTTTATGCTGAGAAATAGCATCACCTTCAGAGGCAACAAGTCTGCCAGGTTCCCCATAGCTGGGGTTCAGAACATACTGGAGGTATGCCGGGCAGCTTATTCTCTTCCTCTGCTGGGAAACACTGGAATTGAAGAATGTATCCATAGCATGTTTTCCAGTCTTCCATAACACTTAATTACTTTTAATAATTGAGATAGCACTTGCTTTGACTGTAACAGAGCCCATGGTGAGATAAATTCTTTCCAATAGCTATTTTACTTCATATATGGCACAGATCAGAAAACTGCTCTGATAAGTAAGACTACATTGACATTTTTGTCCTTCTCACTTATTCATTTACTTCAAAATAAGCAGCTAGTGTTATTTTAGGTGAATCAACCTGTCTCCTTTGTTCTGCTGTTTCAGAAAAGCTGAATTCCAGAAGCTTATGTGCTACATCATCAATTTCATGTTACTGTCTTGGTTATCAAAGGCCACCTAAAATAGCAATACACACCTAAGGGACCTAAATCCCATTCAGTGACCAAAGACCTGTTTAAATGGTGTGGAGGTATGAGAAGTCACCTGGTTGCAAACAAAGGCCTGCAATTCTAGAACAAACTTTAGTAGTTTCTAAGGTCTCTACAATAGGTACTTTAAAACAGAATTATGTTGCATTTCAATTATTTTAACCATGATGTAGAAGATTATCAACAAGACAAAAAAAAAAGCAAGCATAGGAAGATAAGCTCAGGGTTATTTCTATCAAGGTCACTGACATTGGTACATTTCCATGAAGTATGAATTGCACCACACAGATCACCTGGAAGGAGAGACACTGCTATTCAAATGGAATAGGACTTAAAGCTAAGCACTTTAAGGAGTTCAGGGTCTGGATTAGGTATGAATAAAGAGAAAAATGTCATTTCAGTATTATTAGCATATTTCTCATTACTTAGCAATATAACTTGAGAGGCCAGGCTAGCAGAAAACACAGTAACTGCTGTATTAGTCCTTCTATTTGGTAAGACCACAAGTGCCTTTCTAGATTATCCAGTCAATGGCACATCATGCACATTAACATTAAGTAGCACAATTTCTTAACAGTTGCATTCTTCTGCTACTGCCTCGAGTTGTAAGGGAAAAACTGTGTGGTTTTTTCAAGCAAATTATACAATGATAATTGAGTTGGAAGATTCAAAGACAAGTTACAGTAACTACAGAAATCAGAGTGGAAACTATTTAATGCAGAAGTGTGAAGTTAATTTCCATCTAATTTAAAATTATGATGAATAAAGCATTTATATGGTGATTGGACAATAGAAATACAGAGGGTCTGGCAGAATTAAAAACTCACTTTTTCTTTTATAAGCAATCATATAGTTGTTTACAGGCCAACTCCCTCCCCAACACAACAGGAAATAAGGAAGCATAGTGAAGTTTATTTTCTCTATCAATTTTCAGGTATGCATGGTGCTTAAACAGTTAAATTTTGGGTTTTTTTTCAGATTACACCTGGAAGCAAGGCATCAGCTGCCAACCTGTGCCCTGGTGATGTTATTGTAGCTATTGATGGTCTTAGCACAGAAAGCATGACACACAACGATGCCCAGGAGAGAATTAAAGCAGCTGCACATCAGCTTTGTTTGAAAATAGAGAGGTATGTGTACATGTCTGCTTACTTCTGAAGGAAGATGCTACCCAACCCATTATACAGCACAACTATTATATAGTGTAACTATTTTAAATAGTTTTAAGAATTTCAGAAAACCTTTAAAATTACAAGCACCAAGACCTACCTCACCAACTCCAGATCAGGCAAGGCTTCCCAGAGCATGTCTTTGTGGGCACAAGAAGAACAGCTTCCCTCAGACTATTCACATTTACTGAGCTGTGAACTGTACCACCTACTGTCTCTGCTGACTCCTCAAGTCCTGTGTTTGCTGCCAGCCATCAAACAGTTCCCCATATTTTTGGGAAATAACAAAACCCTCAGCTTGGTGTCACTTGTTCAGTTACCTCCCTGCTCTAACACTGCCTCAGCCACAGGTGCTTATCATTGCTTCCTGCTCCCCATCACAGACAGGGCTGCTAGCATATCCTCACAGTTAAGGAAGGCAGTATCACATTAGACTTTCACAAGGGGTGACAAAGGAAGGGATTTAAAGCTAACCTCTTTGGTCACAACATATTAAACCAAATACAGGGTTCTCAAAACAATGTTAAAAACAAAGCAAAACTAAAAAAATAACCTCTCTTACCTAAAATGCAGGAGTCCAGAAACCTTTTTGCATTCATTTCTCTCAGCCAAATCCAGCAGAGAAACAACCTACATCTCCTAACCGAGTTTGCTCAGCCTTTAATCACAATCACCTAGCACACTCTTTCAGCTGTCTCCAAGAATCAGACAGCTGTGATTCACCTGAGGCCCTCAAGGAGGCACAGCACTTTATTACAGCTGACCACAATATTTCTTTCCAAATACAGAAGGTGGTATGGGTTTGGGGGTTGGTTTTTTGTTTTGTTTTTTTTAAAGGAGTATTGTCTAATTATTAGAGCACACACCATGGTTAAAAATTCCTAGAGTTAGTTCTAGGTTCTGTTACAGACTGATACATGCCATTTAGCAACTCTCTTAGGAAGCAATTTTCAAAATATGGTGTCATTGTGCCTATGAAATATGTGCATATTTTTAAAATGCTAAATATTTGTATTTGTATAACCAACAGTACTAGACTAATATTTAACATTAATATTGCACTATTTTAAAATTAGTTGCTAAATTTCACTTTGTCAATGAAAACAGAATTGTAACTGATATTTGCATGATTGTTATCTCTGCCTAAGTGACTGAAGAAATCATCTGTGCAATTTCTATTTACAATTGCACATATACTTTGCACACCTAGATTGTACTCCTCCTGCATTGAAAAACAGGCTCTGCATGGATATTGTGGTCATAAGAAAAGAAGTCGATGTTGTTCTGGTTTAGGATTATTACTAATACATTCACTTGTGCAAAATATTCCAAGGACCCAACGTTCATTCTATCAACCATTAAAAAAAATAAAACTGTAAAAATTTCGGTCAACTCAGGTCAGAAAGGCACTGATTACCCTTTCCCTTTGCATTTGGTAACCATTAACAAATTATTTCCCATTGTTTGTAGTATGTGTAATTTTTTAAAAAGAAAATGCACTTTTTCTATATCATTTACATACAGTACACATAATATACCATTGAAGTATTTTATGTCAAAACATTAAAAAAGCATAGAACAAACTGCAAATTTTCAAGCTGCATTATATTTTACAGGGACATATACAACTCTATAGGGAGTCAAATTATTTAAATTCTGCCTGCCTTTCTTTCTAGGGCAGGAACTAAATTATGGTCTCCACAAGTTTCAGAGGATGGCAAAGCACATCCCTTCAAGATAAATTTGGAAGCAGAACCACAGGTATGAATTGTTAAAAGTTATCTAACCATTTTCACTCACCTTTTTACACTCTAAATGATCTCCCTTGTGGTCATTAAAATTTTTCGAATAGCACTTCATGCAGTATATGCCAGTTTAAGCTAATACAAACTATTATGATTATGATATATGTGAACATCATCTTATCTGACTGGATGTTTTTGATTTTACAGCTATAACTGAAACAAAATATTAACAAGTTACAACATATTCTCATTTTTCTTTAAAAATGTACATATCACCATAGTCTTATTGGTCTATGGAAAGAACATACCTCCTTTTATTCTGATATGGTTTAAGTTGCTTTAACTCTTTTAGAGATTCTTAATCATATGAGGAAGTTCTTCAATCAGGAATAAATGTCAAGTACCAAAGCAATGCACTCATCATATCACAAAAGTCATTTTGATCTAAGAGTCAGTTAAATAGAGCTCTGTTAATGCTGGGTCTCTCTGCTTCCATAGTTTTTATGCTACACCACAGAAGTGAAAGTTACAAATTTGTACAAAACCCATGTACTGATCAATAAGCAAACGATTCACAACTTCTGACCAGATCCTTGTATATGACCAAAGCAAATCCAATTCACTGAAATCCTCTTCTCTCTACAAACTCACACCCAGTCCATTGTGCAAAGCTATGAGCCGAAGTCTCCATATTATTAATAGCTACTTAGCTAGCTACTGTCTACAACTAGTGCTTTACTCCTTTCTCATTCCTCTTTAACCTACGTGAACATTTGCTGTTCTCCCAAGAGGGAGGAAGGAAGAGTATTCTGCTGATCCTGGAAGGCCAGGATCAAAGCAAGTATGTCAAAGTATTTGTCCTGTGCTATCCTAGAAAAAATGTAAGTGCAGATTCCATTTCAGTAAACCATGTGCAATAAATACTTCCACCAATTCTGTTTTCACAGAGACACTCCCAAACATGAACATGGCATTTCAGTGTTCCAGTTCTCTCCTTCCTAATCTAAAGACATGCATTAAATGATACAGCAAACTTCATCAGAAATAACACAGCCTCTTCAGCAGTAGGAGATAGTATAGTGAAGAAACAAAATGATTTTAAATGCATATTTTTGTGGAATAGCTAGGATACCCACAAATTAAATAGCAATGGAACCAATTAACTAAAAAAGCTATAGAGAAAACATGTAGGCATGCATGACAGGAGAGTAATCCCTTTGCATGAAAGCTGCATTCCTATAAAGAATAATTACGTAAAAGAACTCACAAGGTTTCACTAAGTGCTAGTTGGCAGACTATTGAAAAGCAGTCTCCATTGGGCAATCAGAAAAACTGTTTCTCCTAGATTAAATACCCAACCTCTTCATTTTAGATATCTCTCCCTTTCCTTCCTAGGAAAATCAAGAGTATCGAGCATATTCTATAAATAGCAGGCCCCAGAAAAGTAGCAATGCTTGTAAACAAATACGCTAAACCATTCTAGGGACAATTTACTTTTTAGATTAAATTCTTCCATCCAAGAACATCCATCACTCTGATCTCCCTGTGGAAAAAAAATAGCCTTTTTTTTCTACAGTTGCTGAAATTTTGAACTAAATTTTACTGCATATTTAGTCACAACAAACAAGACTCAGCAGTGAGTCTTTTATCCAAAAGTATTGTACACATTGACTGGTGTGCAGAAATGGAAAATCATTGAATTTTATGAAAAGTATTTCCTCCATTTATATGATAATTAAAATTACTCAAAAGATGTTATAAATGTAGTCAGATTTTTTTCACTTTTGCTAGATAGACATTTTCAAGTTCACTAAGAAAGTTCCACAATGGGAAGTCAATAATTTAAAATACATTATAACCCAACTAAATAACAATAATAGATGAAGACTCACACAATCTTCTTAGTAAGTACCTAATTTCTATTTGCAACCTAATAAAAGATAGCTATAGATGGAAGTAAAACATACTTTAAAGTGTTCAGGAGTTTGGCCAAATATTTGGCTTCAATGAATGCAAATGATTCTACAGATGCTTGGAGATGGTTATGTGAAAACCGATAAACAACTAAATACTGTGCCTACTTGCAGCTATAGAACAAGGAACCTTTACACCATAGCAAACTTTTGCATTAGTCTGAGCATCTCCAAAGAGTCATTTGGAGATTGATATAGGCAATTGTCATAGCACAATGAAAGCTCTCACTATTTTTCCTCTGGGAAAGGGAACTGAGGCAACAATTATAGTAAATAACCTACAGCAATGACTGAGAGCCACTCTGGAAAGCTACACATAAAAACCAGCCACCTAATTTTGTTAGTCTGGAGCAACCTATAGCATGATGGATAATAGGAAATAATAGACTACTTGAAGTATTACTAATGCAGTCACATCATATTCTGTATAAAAGCAATTTAGAACCTAAGGTTCTCAAAGAATATAATTAGGAGAAGAAAACAAACCAATCTAAATGGCAAACTTTATCTTAAAAAATATTTTTCAAATTCTTTCTGCTGTATTGTCAATGTAAAACAATACTGTGACCTGTAATTTTTTTCTCAGTTACAATCCTTTTAACCTCATCTAAAATTTCTCGAATTGTTTTTATCTGGGCTTATCTTTTTTGCCTTTGAAAAATTTGTTCGTGTGACTAGGCTTTTGGCCATAAAAGACGTTATACATTCCTGAGAGATATAAATATACTATTCACATAGATAAGTATAAAAATCTAAAACAAACAAACAAAACCAAAAAATTCTCCACTATTCTAAAAAGTAAATTTATAGTCTATTACCACTTATAATCAAATTTTGAAACAATAGAATTGTGCTAGTCTAGTTTTGAGGACCTCCCCCCTTCCTTAACAGCATTCAAACATAAAGACTTTAGTCACATGATACCTCCAAAATGTAAACATCTGTGTACTGCCATAGCAATTATCCCCAAGGAATGCCATCATATGATCCGTGTTGGATGCATTTCTACAGATTTGGGGGCTACATTCATTCTATTCCTGATACATATATCAATGCAAAATGTAGTTAACCCTGCTAAAAGTGCATCAGTCAGCTGGAAAAAATTAAGAAATTAAATACTGTAATTCTCAAATATTCCTGATTAGGAATTCAACAACCTCCAGTTCTCATTTAGCTTTTGAACTAAAGGAGGACTTTTCACAGATTCACTGTGATCCAATAAACACAAGAGCTGGACTATTTTTGCTGCTGTATGTTCTGTCACTGACGTTTTATATGAATAGATGAGTTAAAAAGAAAATGGAATTTAACTAACTACAAATACTTGTTTCACAACTGTTACACTGTAAACATGCTATTATGGTGTCACATGTCTTCTGTGATGTTCATTTGTCAACAAGAAATAAAAAAGGGGATGAAATTACAATGTTGATGGTTGTTTTTGTTCATTTTGTATCATACATGGATTTAAATAAATTTTAAATACTTTGACATTAATATCTTTCATTAAGTAGACATGATCCTAAATACTAGTAGATTATCTCCATTTACTAATACATTTTGTTAATTGCAACTCAGTTCTATCCGACAGAAATAAGGAATTGCAAGAAAAACCTTTGTGCTCATTTATCTGATTGCTGCTTTCAGTAGCCTCTTATAGTGCAATGCTGCTAAACATTTTCATTTAATAAAACTGCTTTTTACTGTTTGCATTTTCTGGTTGCATGTTCTATATATCCATGACTTTTCTTTAGGTCTGTTCCTAAATATATTTCTGAAATTGTTGTTTCAAATGTAAACAAAGGGCCAAGTCACACTCAGGTGTTCATAATTTTTATAAATTATTCACCAAAACTTTCAGCAGAAACTTGATATTGTCTGAGAAAGGAAATAATGCACTGAGGAATGAATAAAAATCTACAGATGTCAAAATGTGTCCATGCTTATCTAATCTGCTCTTATTATCTTGATTTTTTTCTGTGGATTTGAGTATTCAAATATCTATTTTGAGTTTTGGTAATATGTTGTATTTGTTCTAACTGGATTTTTTTTTCTAGTGTTCCTAAAGGCTAAGGTAATCTTAAAAAAAAAAAAAAAGGCATTTCTGCATCAAAAGCCCACTTTGTTTAGAGTTTTATTTAGCAGAACAAGGAGACTAGTTTGTACAGCTTGCAAGACATAAGTGAAAGACCACAATTGCACCTGAATAATTTTAAAGCTGAAGATGTTGAGTGCGTCAGCATTAAAAATATGTGATGGCAAATGCCAGACAGTGTAGATTGCACACAGTGATTAAGCCAAAAGCTCTGGTACCTAAGATACAAGCTTCAACAATTTGAAATAAATCTCATTCAGCAGTATCAGAACTTAGACTGTCTATAGGTCATATAGGTCACAGTGGGATAGCAACCTAAATACGGAAATGGTCTACAGTATTGTAGATGCATTCCTAGTACATCAGTCACACTCAAAAACAAAGCCAAATCAGAGAACTGCCAAACATTTCTGTGAAAATTGAAGTATTAATGACCTCTGCTATCTTAACATTGCAAGTTCCAGTCTCTGAAGAAGAGAACAATTCAGATTGTAAAACTTATTTGTTATCAACAAGAGCTTTTTATTCCATATGGATGGAAGCTCAGGTGCTCTCACAGCACTGTCTCCAAAGAGCACTGCAGGACCTTAGAACAAGGTGATGGACTACAACACCAAACCTTCTTCACCCACTAGTGCAGAAGGAAGGAAAAAAAATCCTCAGCAGATGACAACACTATTTTTGCAAAGTCTGTATTTCTGTGGATTAGGGATGGACCTGAGCTGACAGGGACTCAAAGGAGACTGTACTAAACATGCATAATAGAAGTAAGCGGATTTTCACACAATCAATGGTCTTTAACGTTCCTGGCCAATCACTACAGAAGAACATTGTAAGTTACCTGAAAGGTCATCAGAGATTTTGTTTCCAGATCTTATCACTGTGAATCCCACAACTGGGCCAACAGTAAACAAAATCATATTCCAGAAATAACCAAACATAGGCAGAATGATTTCCAATTTGCCTATTTCTGGGTTTTACTTATTTATGATGATTTCACATTATCTTTAAATTATACAGCATCAAAATTTGTGATGCACAGGTATGCTTCAAAGTATGGAATAAGTTCAGAAGATTGTCCTCAATCTGATGTATATCAAGACTATTTCCATTAAAAGAAGTGTTAAAAATTACATGTTTTCTAGGCAAGACATTTACAATAAAATCTTCACACTTTTGCGAGTCCCTCCATCAGTATGTGACAAAAATGCAGAAGCCAGAGATTAGCACTAAAGCAAAGCAATTAAGCTAACTATACATTAAATGTTTCTAGAAGAAGGTAAACATTGCAAAATTTAGAGAACAATACAACAAGTTACTATAATATTCATTATTCCCATTTCTTCTTAAAGTTGCACACTATTTACAAATGTGGAATGCCTTTTGTTTGCCCTGAGGCAGGAAAATAACAGTCTCTGAATGTGTATGGCTTAAGTATCATATAGAAAATTCATGGAAAAATATAGCATGCTTGCACCAGTTAAAAAATAACAAAGTCGCAAAAGTAAAAAATGCAGAGATTAACAATACTGATGTTGTCAGTTTTACTCATTACTAGCTTTGGTGTGCATTGTAGCTTTGTGTATTTTGTCTGCCTATCACGTACAGGAATTCAAGCCTATTGGTACAGCTCACAACAGAAGGGCCCAGCCTTTTGTTGCGGCAGCAAATATTGATGACAAAAGACAGGTAGTGAGCTCCTCCTATAATTCTCCAATTGGGCTGTATTCATCTGGCAATATTCAAGACGCACTTCATGGACAACTGAGGGGTCTCATTCCTAACTCATCGCAAAAGTGAGTACTGGTATTTACTTATAATACATAGTCATTTGTGGTATATCACTATCTGTTCTGTTTTCAACTAAAAAGTCCAGCTCTTGCTGTTTTTTCTGATAATCAGGAGTTTATTGATTATCCAAAAACAATGGTGATAAATGAAGCAATTCTTTCCAACACAGAAAACTATCCATTCGGCTCTGTAGTAGCAATGCCACAGGCAGCTAAAATTTGCCCTCTCTGTTGGGCTGCAACACTACCTACCATCCTTCTCCCTTATAACCACACTTCACTCTGAATGTTTCTGAATACTAAAGTGATTGTATTTTGAGTAGCAGGCATGTACAAACTAAACACAGTTACTTCATGGTTACAATTTTAAAACTTTGTTAGCTACTTTTTAACTAGAAATAAGCATTTGTAGGTCAAAGAAAGTTATTTTCACCCTCTTTTCTTTACAGGATATGAACTACTTTGAACACAAGCATAATATTCGGCCCAAACCTTTCATAGTCTCAGGCCGAAGCAGGTTATAAACTCTGAGTGCTGTGCTGGATTTGGATGCATGGTGTTATTTTTTAATGGATACTCACCGTTCACATTAACAGAGCATACTGATGCATTTGAAATATACTCATAGTAGTATATAGCCTAACACTGAAATTAAAAAACAAACAAACAAAAAAAAAAACCAACCCTGAAATGGTTGACTTGCAGAGATCAGGCTCGAAATTCATATTTCTATTTCCAAAAGAAAGCAGGTCCACACTCCCATCTCATTTATACTGATAAGAGTCTGAAGTAACTGTATTGATTAATCTGATTCAGTTTACAGCATAGTACGAGATGTTGTATTCTTATAAATCTACAGCACTCTGAAATCCTCCTGTCCAAATGCAAATACATGTAATTTGTTAATTTACTAAGTAAAGGATAGCTAGTTATATAAGCAATCATCTAGGGCATTCAGAGATTTTTAATTTGCTTTGCAGCAGACCTCTATGCAGAAGGCAATCTAATGCAGAGCTAAAATAGGAGAACTATCTGATGCCACAGACATGTAAAGCTCTAAAATGTAGAAAAGCTTATATATTTACACCCATCATTTTAGTGTAATATTCTTCTGCCATAACTGGGAATGAAATGCCTCACTATTATTTACATTATTAAATACAGAGGGGGAAAAAGCAATGCAATCTCTGTGGCTAAAAACACAAGGAAGCTCAAAAGTGCCTGAGTGATGGTACCCGTTATCCTTTCTAGCAGTAGCAGTTTTTACCAGTGGACCTAGTGTTCTGCATTTCATTCTGGAAGTTTAAAATGCCTGCATTTCAATTATACTAATTTAAGTCTGACAAACTAGACCAGAAAAACAGGATGATAATTGATCCCTGTGTGCAAAGGACAATCTCATATGGACTATCAGTTTTGTGAGATGTGTTAAATTTTTCAACCGCCTGAGTGATAAAGAGGAGACTGTAGAAGGTGGATAAAGTCCCACCCTTCTGTGAACAAGAACTATCAATGTAGAACACCAGAGAGAAAAGGTGCCCATCTCCCCTTGCACTCTGATGCTGACCCAGGATAAATGACAAAACAGTCCTTAGCAAACATGCATGGCCTCTAACCATAGGCAGCACTTGCACGCTGTACCTAAACTGACTTTTGGACCACTAGGTACAATTTACATGTACCTAATCAGATATATGGAGATTCAAATGAGTGTATCAAGAGCTTAATCTCCTAATTCAGAAACCTCAAACATTCCATGAAAATATTGAAGTAAATGGCCATTTCCCAGCATGTCAGATGGGGAAAAAAACTGCAAAAATTAACCTGACAGCGATGCAACAAGTTTTCGAACTTTAGCTGGGCAAGGTCTGTCAGGTGTTCTAGCTGGAGAAGTCTGTGTTTGCAAACTGCAGAATCTCTGATGCAGGGTGTTACATCTACAAAACGTTGGTTGTCACACTGTTTGTCAGTTACTTTTTCATCAGTTCAGCTCAATAGATATCCTCTGCTAAACACCACAAAAGCCAAACCACCATCTTGACTGTGAATATCCCTTTGGACTTTGACTAAAAGAAGAGCTGATTCTGGACTGTGGGTTTGAGCTAACAGATTGGACATTAGCCACAATTTTGGACTTTACTCTGGCAAAACTAACTGGAAAATACATTTAATATATAATTACATTTTATTTATACTTATAATTTATTCTGTTTTAACATTACTTTGGCTGCTCATAGCAACTGTTGTGCTTTTTCTAGTCTTTTCCTGCTACTTTCTATTTACTAACACTATCAGCACTGACAAAACTTATTCTACTGCAGGATCTAAAGGTGGTCTTGATTATTCTAAAACAAAAGACTGTAAATTTGTAAGTTGCCCTGGTGTGAATTTTTTGGCTGGCTCATGCTAGGCAATGATGCAGAACAGTACTTTTGCTTTAAGGCTTGCCTACCATTTCTGGAATTACCTTTCTCTTGATATGTTTTTGATGGTAGAGTATATATTTCCTTTTACATTTTTGAGAAAGTGGTCCTACACAAATTCCCATCTGAATCAAAGGGAGATTTTGGGGTCATCTTCTCCACCCAAGAGTAGCATCTGGGTAGAGTACTGTACCATGAAACTGGGAAATAAGAGTATTTCAGCTTGGAAAGAACTAACCACAACCCTGATATGCAGGTTGAAGGAAAAAGACTAAGCATTTATCATCTCATAGAGATGATAATCTCTGAATATCATATAAATGGTAACCAATGACTGTGGAAAGCCTGGGTTATGTGCTGTTACACAGCAACGGCAAAGAAATATCCTATAACAAAGAAAACCTCCAAGGTGCTATGGAGAAAAGACTGAAGTGTTCAAAATAGTGACATGGAAAAAGACTTTGGGGTCAATGTTCACATTATTTTACTAATCCTTTTCCAGAGATGTCAAATTGGTGTACGGTAACTTGAGTAACATCAAGCAACATTAATATTTCTAAAAAACTGTCCATCTTTTTTTACATATATAAATTATATGTAAAATCTACTTCAAAAGCAGTAAAATTAATTCTCTGAATACATACCCATTGTTCTCGTGAAGGACCACTTTATATTCTACTGGAAAGACTGTAATTTAGAAATGCAAAAGTATGCCTGGCTGTTTCAGTATCTTTTCTTCCTTGAAATGTTAAAAAAATATTTTTTAAAATGAAATATATTGTTAAACTAATTTTAAAAGATTAACAAATATCTTATTGTAGAATTTAAGGAAATCTAAGAAATGTCACATTCATTATTTTACAGTAGTCTCTTCAACTGTGGACTGAGATGGTTGTGAGGTACAGGACTGGAATGATGTGTCTATGATTCCAGTACTGCAGGTGTTTATTCTGTCACTGACATGGACATAATCTTTGTATGCTATCCTTTAGTAGGAGTTAAGAATAACTCACCTAGAAGAAAGAATTTTAAGGAGGCTTAATTAATCCTCAATAAAATCTAGCATTAAAAATGTAAAGTAATATTATGTTCTGAATTATTCAATCTATTAAAGAATTTTACTGCCTTTAAAGAAAATGCATGCCAGAATTTTAAGGACTGCTTTGTAACTGTCATTGATACTTTTTAGGGGAATATACTTTTCAATGAACACATATACTTTTGCTTTTGTCTACTTTCTATACTTTTGCTTTTCTGTATCTGTTCTATTTACACTTTTCAGCCCTGTTAACCTCACCATATTCCTGTACTTTTGTCTCTGTTCTCTATAATCTGATACGCATTGCACACCCTTCTGTAATCTGGCTATTAACACAGTGGATGCAGCACTCCTTCGGGGATTGACTGTGGCAGTGGACGCAGTACCCCCTCTTCAATTAGCACGGTTAGCTCTATCTGCCCTACCGAGCTGAAAGCAGTGTCTAAGATGGCCCCTAACATTCCCTTGGAAATGGAGCTTCCCGGTGTCAAGATTGTACACGCTCAGTTTAACACACCTATGCAGTTGTACTCAGATGACAATATCATGGAAACACTGCAAGGCCAAGTTTCTACAGCTCTGGGGGAAACACCTGTAATAAGGTAATTAGCGCAGTATCTTTAATATTTACAAATATACAGATTTAGAATATACCAAAAATCATGAGCTTTAATAATAGGATAATGGGTAAAAGGGATAGAGAGAACCTGAGTAATTTGAAGTCATTCAGCATTTTTATTAAAATATTAGTAATTTATGATTTTTAACCCAAAGTATTAAAGGAGTTTTTCAGAATTTACAAATTAGTATTTCATGGGAAATAATATTATATTTGTAGCTAATAAATAAAAACTGACAATACCATCTGGACTATTAGCTGACTGACCATTCCAAATCAAGATCCTGACTCCCTCCAAAATTCAAAACTACTTATTATTGTTGTAATAATTCTTTAATAACCATTTAATAACTTGTTTTTATTAATAATTAATAAAATATTATCATTAACTCAGATTTATTTCAACTGTTGAAATTGAAGTTATGAAGCTTAGGAAATCTTGTGGATGTTTTATACTGTTTGAGATATTTAACTCCCATTCAGGACAACTCATTTAGTATGACTAGCTCTTGTCCAAAAAGAGCCAGAATTTACTTTGTAGGCCTACTAATTCGTCTCTGACTTATGAATTTTATCCATTGCAATGACTAAAAGTCAGGTAGGAACCTTATGTATCTGGATAACAATGATGATTAAACAATAAAAAGTTTTAAAGCACTATTCATTTTTTTCAAGGGACAATTCATCATTCACGTTGCTTTACTTTTGCATAATAGAAACTTATTTTTCTGCTTTACAACAGTACTTAAGTTAATAATTCATAGTATGTATGGTGTAAACTAAAGCTAATTACTAATATTTTGAATAAGCAATTATCACTGGCACCAATAGCCTTCTTCAACACCTTGCACAATTAGGCTGTTACTAACCTTAAAAATCATATTTATATAGAAGTATTGAAGTTCACCCTATCTGATTAAAAAACCCCTGTAGTTCATGACATCTTTGCCGAGTGATGTTACTTGACTGCATGAATATTTGTCCTCAATCACAACAATTAGAGAACAATAAAATAAACATTTGCTTTTTATTCTGTAATCATGGATGAAGCCCAGAGTAATCAGATTTCACAAATGCCTGTGGCATTCCCAGTTTGAGAACTGACTCTCTAGAGGTTTGAAATGTGTCTGTTGTTGTGGGATTGGTTTTCAGTATGTATTCATTTAGAAATGTTATCTCACACCTTTGTGTCTGTTTTTTTGCCAACTATAAGTAATTGTATTATCACTTTTTTGATGTTTAGAAATATTTTAGTAAAAAGCAGAGAATTAAGGGTTTAATTAGCCATTGGTGAGAATTTTTAAAAACACAGTCCTTCAATAGAAAAGCTTGTGACAAGAGAAGAAGGTGGTATTTTCTTCACCAGCTTAAAGATGGCTCAGAGAAATCTGTTGATTGATGAAGATGCTAACAATTAACATAAGCAACAGGGATCACTGCCGAACTGTGGCTGCTCTTACTGTGCCATTTGACAGCTTAGATGCTGCTCTGGGAAACAAACCAAACAATAGAAAGCAAACCCCCAGCTAATTCCTTGTGGAATTAGTCACTTATTTCCAGTGGAAACTTACCTAAGGCTCAACAGACAGTAGGAGGCCAGTTGTAACAGGAAATTCAAAGTGGATGTTTTTGTACATGTCAGTGAGATAACAGACTTCATCAAAGTAAACTTGCACCTTCTAATTAGTCCCAGTAGCAGTTTGAAATTTACAGATGCCACACATTCAGCCTAATTCCTGCCAGTGCATATAGTCATCTACCCTTCCTCTCAACTACTTAGGATGTTAGGTATCATGATCTATTTAAAACATTCAGCATAGTTTAAAATACCATGAAATATTCTTGGTAAAATCATTGGCTCACAGGTCATTGGAAATTCAAGCTTCAACTGTTGTTTGGACAACAATTTACTTTATATTTTTATTGTAAAATTTGCATTACAAAAATTAAGCCGTGTTCCATTCTAGTTAAACTAAAAAATATATTTTCCCTTCATCAATGTTCACCTTACAATGCTTTTTACTATGCAATAACTACTTCACTCTTTTTTGTCATCTCTGTAAGTTAAATAAGTAACAATTATCTTAGCAAAATAATCACTATATTAACTAGGGATTGAGCCAACTTTGAAAAGTAAGAACACCTTCACGTCATGACACTGTCCCAAAAGATTTGTTTGCTTAGGTTTTGGCTGACCTTATATAAAGATATGAGCTGTGGTTTTAACAACATTGAGGCCAGCTGCTGTGGAAATAGAACTTCTGGATACCGTAACAAAGAGCACCTGGTAATACAGCACTTGATTAAAGGAATGCAACTGCTATGAGGTTAAATACAGGTACCAGCCTACAGCCAGAACAGAAATTATGGAAATACTTTCTTGAGTTTATAGATTTATTTTTATAACAATTGCAGAGATTTTTTTTCAGCACTTTTTAGGTCAAGAGAAGGCTATATAAAGCAATGCTACCTGGAAGAAAGAGTCTTTCAGTAGCTGTAGAATCACACTGTCTTTATGTTTGTTTCCTGAACTGTATTCTATGCCTGGTAGAGCTATTGCTTTAAAGTTATGTTTGTTAAACTGCTTTATCTGCTCTTCCTCCCTGTGATACAGTGACCCATCTCCCAACTCAGTGCCTCAGTCTGACGTGTACAAGATGCTGCATGCCAACCAGGAGGAGCCCAGTCAACCTCGCCAGTCTGGCTCCTTTAAGGTGCTCCAGAATTTAGTCTCCGAGGAAGGTGGTTAATAATGACATATTCTACCTGTTCAAAGTATTTTTAAATGTTTGTGGGACGGGAGAATCTGAGAAGAAAATATGAGAGATCTGAGCTATAAGAATTTCTGAAAGTCCAAGTCATTCTGAATCTTACAGATAGCACATCAGCCTCCTTGCTTTTATAGCTAGCAGTCTCCTCTGTGAATGAAATGGGGGTGTTAATCACATTTCTCAGAATCTCTTCTCAGATTTCAAGATCATTAATGTACAAAGTTGACTTTAACTGAATGATTAAAAGTTTTATATGAGAGAACTTTTGGGACAAGCTCCATATACTCATGACACCAAGAAAGAAAACACTCTCTTCCACAGCCAGGAAAAGAGAAATTTAAATCAACTCCTAAAATAATTTTCACCCATCTCCTCTTCATTCTAAATAAAAATTGAAGAGGAGAATATAATTTATAGTCATATTTCCTTCAAATGAAGAAGTTTTGAAAATATCATTACTAAAGGCTGCAAGTTTGTTATATTTACAGTAATAAATAAAGAATAAAATACAACCAAAATTAACCTAAAAAATGTAAATATTTAAAATTTTAAATTTTATATCTCAATATTTACCAGAGAGGGGATAAATACATCCAATTGTCTATAGATATCATTATGGGATTTTGCTTGACATTTTCTTGCATTTTGCTATGATTTTGTATTTGTATCATGTTACTAATCTTTCCAAATTCATTGTATGGTTAGTTATATAAATAAGAATCTTTCTAACATAGATCTTGACTATGTTATGTTGTTATGTTAATATCCTCCTCCCTCTCCTGCTATACCCCAGCACCTACTATCAGACTGAAATTAAAAAACAAACAAACACTATATAGATAATGCATGCTTTTTGGCTACAGCCACACAACGTTTTTCCCAATTCCAAAGAGGGGGAATCTGGCCCACTAAACTTGTACAGAGAAACTTCATTGTTTGTTGATATAAATGAAAGCCTGTAAATATATCCAGAAGTGTATTTACAGGAAAAGTATTTAACTGCATCAGATGCTTTTATATTAGCCTGTACATAAGAGGATTATTTTGGTTCTCAGATGGACGCCCCATGGGTACAAGAAGTGTGAAAGCACCTGTAACAAAGATACCAACTGCCATGCCCGGTGCCCAGAAAGTGCCACTGTGTGACAAGTGTGGGAGTGGGATCCTGTAAGTTGTTTCTTTTTGGTTTTAGAAATATCTAGTTCAAGCACATGTCCTCAAACACCACCACAGACTACACTTTCCAAGTGATGGTCTTGATCTCTGTCTGCACTAATAGAAAAATACTTCTTGACAACATAGATATAAAAGTATATTGTTCTAAATCCCAAATTATTAACCTGTACCTTAGACACTTTCGATATAGATGATTTCAGTTTTCATAATGTACCATCAAGGCTTTAATTAAGATTTTTCAGGACCTTTTGCAAGTCAGTCATTAACACATACATAATGAAACCAGCAGGTACCTGTGCTGCATTGTCCCAAGCTGTGAATTCTCAAAAGTTTCTTGGTACTGTAAAGCATCCCTCTCCCAACGCTGTGGGCGTATCCAGAAAGCTCTGTGGGCCTATTTTAAAACTACCAGATTTCTGTCTTAATCATAGAATGGGTTGGGTTGGAAGGGACCTCAAAGATCATCTAGTTCCAACCCCCCTGCTATACGCAGGGATGCCCTCCACTAGACCACGTTGCCCAAAGACTCATCCACNGGTCTCACAAGAGTGGAGTAGAGGGGCAGAATCACCTCCCTCGATCTGCTGGTCACGCTTCTTTTGATGCAGCCTAGGGTATGGTTGGTATTCTGGGCTGCAAGCGCACACTGCCAGCTCATGTTGAGCTTCTCATCAACCAATACCCCCAAGTCCTTCTCCTCAGGGCTGCTTTCAATCCATTCCTTGCCCAGCCTATAGTTGTGCTTGGGATTGCGCCGACCCACATGCAGAACCTTGTTGAACTTTATGCAGTTCGCACAAGCCCACCTCTCAAGCCTGTCAAGGTCCCCTCTGGATGGCATCCCTTCCCTCCAGCGTGTTGACCGCACCACACAGCTTGGTGTCATCAGCCAACTTGCTGAGGGTGCACTCGATCCCACTGCCCATGTCGCCAACAAAGATGTTAAACAGTGCTGGTCACAGTATCAACCCCTGAGGAACACCACTCATCACTCATTCACATTAGTGAATGACATCACTAATTTCAGCAAAGAACACAGATAATGATGAGCTCAGAGAACACGGTCACTGAGGAAAAGAAATGTGGTTTTTAAACTCGTTTTGTCACGTTCTTTCTGTGTTGTAGCCAAACTAACATGTTTCTTCAAATTCTAATTTTCCAATGAACTATTGAACTACGTGATCAACTCTACGGCATTTTATGTCACTTACTCTAACTCAGCTTCCAACCTGAAATCATATAGTAGTTGGCAAAACCACCAGACGAACAACCTAAAAGCCTTAAGATAAATACCTAGAACTTACCTTGTGTCATACTGTAGTTTCTTCTCACTTTAAATTCATGTTAATTAATTGAGT
Source organism: Aramus guarauna (assembly GCA_013400195.1). NCBI lineage: Eukaryota > Metazoa > Chordata > Aves > Gruiformes > Aramidae > Aramus > Aramus guarauna. The sequence goes on along the minus strand of VXBL01000446.1, from coordinate 203,817 downwards.
TTTTTTCTTTTCCTTGTTTCTATATAGAGGAACGGTGGTGAAGGCACGTGATAAATACCGGCACCCAGAATGTTTTGTGTGCTCTGACTGCAATCTCAACCTGAAACAAAAAGGCTACTTCTTTGTGGAAGGCCAACTATACTGTGAAACTCATGCACGAGCTCGCATGAGGCCACCAGAAGGATATGAAGCAGTTACCGTTTACCCAAAATGCTAGTCTTACGTTAACACACAAATATATGCATGCACACAAAAAGCCATTAACAGCTTAGAACTGCAGTACAGGTGTCAGGACTTCTGCCTGATTCCATAGTAGCAGCTTTTAAACCTTTTCTTGTGGGATTCTGAGGGAGGTGGAAGTCCCTATTAGCCAGCAGTAGCATATTATACCAGTAAAATTCTGCTAAAATATTATCTTTGAAGTTGCCATTATAAGTCAATGAAGTATAAACTAAGACAGCTGTACTGGAATAAAAAAAGTGAAACAGCTGAGACATTATATGATTGCTACAGCATATACATAAGTGCTGTAAGCAAGACATTTTTAATATAAATTAAGTATTTGTGCAAACATCAAAGCGTTACAGGCTGGGCCCTAACAAATGTAGAAACTTAACAGATCATTAGAAAAGCGGCTATTTTACATGCATAGTAAAACAAGCAGTTGTTTATGTATGCTTTCACCATCTATTATTCAACTACCATTAATGTATGCCAAAAATAGATTTTGCTTACTTTGCTTTGAATTTGGGGTTATACTGACTTAATTTTCTGATGCAGAAGCTGCGATAAGGAATAAATATCAAGTCATAAAATAAAATGGCTCGTATAATAAAGACTGTTTAGTAAGAAGCAAAACAGAAGTTCTACGTTGTTTTAATGATTTGCAATGGAATCAGCTTTCACATCACTTAGCAGAAAATTGTTCTGAGGCATGCACACACATACATTGTTTTTTGGGAAAAAAAAAAACACACTCTAATAGGGGAGTGCAGACTGCAGACTGAGAATGAAGTACATTTCAAAACATTTCTGCAGAAAATAGTACTGGGTTTTTGCATCTAGAAACAATGGGGAAATATCATCATTATATCTTTACTGTCAGTAAATTAAAACTTGGACAACTTTTAAAATAAATGTTAATTAAAATAAGCAAAGGAAAGATCTTTTATAAAAAGCCTAGTGAAGTCCTAAGAGGAAAAAAAAGCTGAAAGCATGCATTTTTTTAAATCAATTTCTGAAAGTTTTTAAGGGTTGCACTGCTTTCAGGTAGGTGCCAGCTGCATATACACATCTGAATGACAAACCGAACCTCAGCATTTTCAAAAAATATCAACACAATTCATAAATGATTTCTTGGGGTATTTTGAACCCACTTTAAAGTAGAAAAATCTACAAAATTTTATATCCTCCACAAGACTAGCACAAATTAACAAATCAGTGGCAAACAACCTTATATACCATTTCCACTATACAATAAAAGAAGCTCAAAATGTAGGAGAATATGGAATCAAAATAAGGAGCTGTACATACTTTAAATTTATTTTTTAAATTCAGATAAGTCTCAAAGCTTGAAATATAATGTCCACATATTGAAAGACTTTTCAAAATTTCTTAAATCATTATTTCAGATTTTAAATGTTTTTAAAATGTGTGTGTCATTGCATTTATCATTTATGTCTGCATATCAAAAGCAGACATAAAAAAAAGCATTGCACCCTTTTAAAGGTTAGTTCCTGAATTGTTTTGGGGCACAAAACATAATTCATCCTCCATGATACATGAGGAGCAATGTGTAGCATTTATATTTTTCCACTGATGAAGCCCATAAAATAAATCTGAAAATCCTTTTGGAAGTGAGAGTGCACATAATGTCTGTTTTTACAAACCTAAAATGTCATCGGTGTTTTAAAATATTTGCTTATTATTCATTTCTTTGTGGAGTAACTGAACGTAAAAATAAATCTACTACATATGATAAAGATTCTGTATTTCTTTTCAACAGGTATGAAAAATGAGAAAGTGTGAGTGTCAAGTGACTTGACAATAATAGAAGTTTGGCATTTTCAGTCTGACAGAGGAGTATGCTTCAGATTTATCAAACCACTGGCAAGAATAAAACGCAGTTTGTTATTGGACATATGAGTATGTAATCTGGGCAAAATTAGCTTTTTAAAACTGAATGAGATCGTGTTCTTTCTAAACCAAAGACCCAAAACTGCTCTCTCTTTAGCAGGCCCAACATACCAATTGTAAATGTGGGGAAACTCTCAGAAATGTAGATACAAGAACCATTAGGTTAAAAGAAACTCATAGAACATGACCTGATGCCAAAACTTTCATGAAAGTTTAGTGATATTGCATCATCACACGGTGCTATTTTGAGAGGTCTGAGGTTGGACATGACTTTGATAGAAGGTAAGCCTATCTAATTGCAAGTACTGACCTATGTGAAAACCTTTACACTAATATAACATAAAGGAAACAAAGATTTTCAGTTAATGCAGATTCTAAAATCCTTGATCCTGATAGAGGAGAAAAATAGGAAATCTTATCCTATAGTCACTTCAGTCTGGAGGAATTGAATGTAGAGATTCAAATGTGAGAGAAAGCTATAGCAATTCTCTCTGTTGCGTGCTCAAGGCTGAATTCTTTATCTCAATAGGGCATCAGTGGTTCCTGGCACAAATTCTTTAGAAAGCGTCCAGCTAAAGACCTATCCACTTTATCTTCTGGCTTAAGAACGGCATAGGCAGTAAATAATGAGAGCTTAATGCCACTATGCCTCTCAGCTGCATTCACACTTTTATGTATATGTATTACAAGCCGAAGAGAGCCATGGCATTTATTTTTAGATGGAGAGAAAGATAGTACGTGTGACTTCACATGCTTGTTATCTCAACTCTTCAGATGTTGATCAACAGGTGTGAAAAGCTTTCCTCAGCTATGCTCCTGCTGCATAAACAGGGGCTGTTCTGGGAAAAGTTAAAAACTTACATGAAACTGTAATTCTCCAAATCAGTCACCCAAGAATTGCATCTGAAAATACATAGATTAATTTATATGGTACTTTTGTATCAATTGTTTCAATACAAATGCTTTTGGTCTTTTAAGTAATGCTGAAGTGTGGCCAACAATCTGAAATCTAAGAAGTTCTCTAAAGTACTTAAAAGAAACTATGATATTTCCATCAACTCAACTTTTTTTCAGTTTTTCAACCACATTTCATCACTTAAAAAATTCAACTAACACTTTCAATCGGATCAGAAGTATGCTGTTGAAAGTAAACTCTCCATCACTCCCACTTCCTGAATTTTAGTTCACATCACATTACAGCTTCCGAGTGAACAAAGCGGTTTCCTTTACAATGAAATTCAACTAGACGATGATCTCTGGAAGCACTGCTAATGCACACCAACCACTAAAGGGAATTCAGTCCATAGAATTAAACTAGAGCTAAACAGCCCCTCCCTGAAACACGTACTGGTAGCATGCCAGGTCCTCAATACCAACTGATCTGCTCCTACTGCACAATGCTGCTTAATGCAGACATAGCTGGAAGTACCTCCTGCAACTTTCATAGAAAAAAAGTTTCTTAACAGAAATTACTGACTATTTAAAACTAGAGATATATCCAGTCTCAGAACTTGGATCTGGCTTCAGATGTTCCAAAGGTCAGAAGTGTTTGATCAAGAATTTTGGTTCAAATTTCTATAAACCATATAAAAGGGAACAACTGTGCCATTGGGTATAGATCTGACTTGCATGTAAAATGCATGCATTTGATTTAAACTCTATTTTATGGGAGGGGTTTCAAGGACAAGATTATTATTTAGCTAGTGGGAAATAAAACATGTTTGTTGGCACATATCCAGCAAATTTTATCTCCAAAGGCAACCATGCTCTGCAGATTTGTCCTTTTGTGTTTCTTTTTGTTTTCTCCTCTCATCCAAGCAAACTATTCAGATAGCTTCTTTTGAAATTGCTAACAAGAAACTTGCACAAGCAGATTATTCCTTTTTTCTTAATACATGAAGTTTTAAAATAAAATGCATACAAAAAGTCTTCAGCATATGCTCAGTACCACCAACTAAAATCTTTGTCTCCACAGCATATGCTTGATAAGTAATATTATCTACACAATGTCCAAGTTCACAAAGGATTTTGTTTCTATATATGGTAAACCACACATTTGTTTTAGCACACTGAGTGAGTGTTTTTAGTTACACTCAGTCTACCTAATCCTGCCTCTCCCCACACCAGGACAGGATCCAAAGACCAGTAAAGCTTTTAGGAGAGTCTTAAAAGTTTGCATATTATATTACTCTGAAAAAAAAAAGTTCTTTTGCACAGGCTAGGATAGTTGTCCAAAATAAAACTTTAGAGAAATGCTGTTTCATACAGTTCATGTGCTGACAAAATTACAGCTGTGTTGGAGTGACAAACCCAGAAACACAGAAACTGTGGAGTTCTTAAATATTATTATTTATTACTCAGAAAACAAAATATTCAATAAATACCGAGAGGATTCTGAGCAAGAGAAAAAATCTCTTGCAAGCTTTTCACAGTCTTTCTTTTCCAAACACTGTTCAAAACCAGATTTTTATAGATGTCTCATTCTCTGTATAAGGATTTTGTTAAAAAAATCTTTTCAGTATATTCTTGATCTAAGAGGGATTTCATTATTCTGCTAAACCAGCAGTTTATAAAAAGTTAAACATAAATTAGACCAGATATATTAAAGAGATCTGACTGGAATGGTATGTTCAATGGGAAAAAAAAAAAGAACAACAACAACAACAAAAAAGTAATATATGCAGCCAAATTGTCTCAACACATTCAGGCCAAAAACAAGTGTCCATATTACAACAAAGAGCAATGTTGTTTATGATTTTATGCAAAACCTGTAGGGTGTCAGTAGCAACACCTTACATGCCTGCCACAAGGCACAGAAATATTCGGTCCATTTGCATATAGAAAAGAATCTAAGTTTCCCAGCACCAGCTTTGCAGCCAGTGTAGTTACAAGGTGCTTGCAGGTCACGCAGATATACAAAGCACAGGCATAGGTACTTTTCTTTGAGCAAGTGTGAATCCCAAAGAGAATCTGATTGCACAAATTACAATAGGTCTTTTGGTCTGCTTACAGGTAAAATATCCTTTTCACATACTGACTATTCAATTTCTGTATAGAACTCATTCAACCTATAAATTATAAATGAATGCTATCTATTTAGTAATCATATTTCTGACTGAAATTTCTCTAATTGGCAGTGTCACAAATAATTCTCACCACTGCTATACTTTGCAGTAACATTTTTACTTCTACAGCTTGCACATTTAAGAAAGTCGGAGTGGGTTTAGTGTCTTGTATTTAGCAGTTTTAACTAAGACATTTTTGTTTTGGCTTTCTAATCTTTTCCAAGTATTTCATCCCTCTCTGCTGTTTTACTGTTGCAAATTTCCTCAATTTCATTTCACTTTCACTGCAAGAATTCCCCTACCTTCCAAACCACAGTCACTTTTATGGAGAGCTCCTGTTCACTGCTCCAGATCTCTTGCACCTCTTTGAGCAAGCCAGTTCAAAACTATATGAGGTGAAAAGTATAATCATTTCAAAGTGAGATTCTTCCTCTATCTTGTCTCATTTTATTATTTATAAGAAAAGCATATATTACAAGAACACTCAGAAGTAAACATGTCCCAACTGCATCTGCCACTATATAGAGAATAAGAAATAACTGGTATCCTACAGTTTAAAACGCAGACTAAGCAGACAAGGCAGTTACAGCATGGAAGGGAAAAGACACAATATGAAGGACAAACGGAATGACAATTTATAAACGTTTTGCTTTTTTTCACATAAGGTTGGTGGACAGAAGTTGAAATAAAGAAGCTGTAAGAGTCACTAAGTGAGAGAAAAAGGCACAAATAACCATTCAGCACAAAGAGTAAGATGTGTAAAAACTAGTCATACATCAAAACACCAGCAAGACCTTTTGTCAGCTGACCCAGTTGCTGGCCGGCACATGACAATTTCTCTCTTCTCTAAACTCAAATGAATTGGAAAAATAAGAGACCAGGTAAGGATCTTGCACTGTGTTAACAGGACTAGTACTTTACACCTATGTTCGAGTACAAATTTATGACTACACAGTCTTAGGGATTTCCAGAGATTCTTTGATTCTAATACAGGATTATAATTCTAAAAATGTTCACTTACTACTTCTCCGACTCATAATTCATCTATCCTTTTCCATTCTCACTATAACTTGTTATGAGATTCTTCTCTATGTATACATACACCACACAGCTCTGTTAATTGCCTTTCCTACATATTTCTTACTCACTGCTACTCTCACCAGACAGTACTAAAGTGTAGTGTTTCAGAAATCATGCAGAGATACAGTGATGTCTTTCCTTACAGGTCCACAAAAATGCTAATGAGGTAAGTCCCTTTATTAAGTGCAGAGTTCTAATGATCCTGTGACATAAAGGCTGTTCTTTGAAAGTCACACCTCAACACAGATGTAGCTTTTGACGTCTTTTAGCAAAAAATGTATCAGCTATTACCCTGCTCTAGGCAGAATTAAGGATTGGGTAAAATATGCTTTACAGTGGTAGCATCCGGGCAAATAATGAGCTGTCAAATCAATCATGGTTCTACTGTGGCATGTAGGGGAAAAGGCAAAACCTTTGAGGCATTCAGACTGCAGTGTTGCACTGGTTCTCATTTCTGTTGGCCAAAAGGTTTTTCATGGCAATTAAGTTTTCTGAAAACAACCTCTCCTCCTGAATGCTGAAAGGGCTCAAACTCATGTTCTCTCCACAATACAAAAGATAATATAGTAATCTGAAAGTAGGACAACCTCTTTTTTCACAAAATTCCAAGGTCAGACAAAACTGTTAAGTGTCAAACCTTGTATCTTAAGTTCCTATAACAGAGCATACTTGATCCATGGTAAAAATGAATTAGTAGAGTAGAAAAATATAATAATTACATTCATATAGATTCCTACACATAAAAGTGGGCAAATTTGCCACAATGGTGATAAAAGAATCCTCTTTTGAATTTGTATCTTGGACAACTCTGCATTTGATATTTCAGACCTCCCTGAAAGACGTAAACTGACAGTAGCTTTGACTTAAACATTGCCTCTCAAGTTTAAGAACCAAACTGACAACTCCAAATATTCAACGTATTCTGTCTCTGTGATCACCCTGTCAGATCCCAATGCCTCACATACTTGTATACTTACTGCTATCATATTTTAATAAACCTGTCTAGGTTGCACCTGTTCAAAGGTTCGTGGAACATGTTCACTCATCGTCTCACAATAATCAAGAGGTGACAGCTGCCCCTGTAGCTGATTCTAACATTACTATCATATTTAGGGACATAGACAAATTTAATTAGCTGTTTGTATTTAGCCCACATTTCCCTAGGAAGATTCATGGTGCTATAAAGACCAGAGCCACGCAATCCTAAGACAGGTTGGCATCTGATACTGCAAGTTATGAGAACAATGGACTGTTTCCAGATATGTCTCTCCTTTTTCTTTTTTTTTTTTCTTTTTTTCTTTTTTTTCTTTTTTTTTCTTTTTTCTTTTTTTTAAATAAAAATAGTTAGTGAATACTGTTGCTGACTTTTTCTATGAAAACGTTCTTTAAGGAAGAGACAATCAATGTCAAATACCAGTTAAGGAAAATACTAGTAATCCTTAGCATTTCTTGTACCCTCAAATTAAAATAGTAATGCCTGCCATTTTTCTAAAGCTTTGCATTAGATGATGCTGAAGTGTTTTGTAAAATAAATCAGTATTTTTGCAATCTTTTTAAGGGTGGGGAATGTATTCAGCATCAGTTTTTAAAAAGATACTACTTCTGATTTTATTCGAATTATTAGCCGCTAATCATACCTGCTTATTGGAATCATTAAAAAAAAAAATAAGAAGGAAAAGCAGAATTGTCCTCAGATCTTCACGAAGAAACAATTTACCTTCATCTTCAGAGAATGTCTCTTCCATCTTAAAATGACTACCTGTAACAGGTAAGATAAAGCCTTAATTCATAAAATGAAACACTACTTCACATTATCGGCTATTAGCAAGCTCTTCCAAAGGTTTCTTTTTCATGCTTAGCTCAGCAACTCAAGACAAGGGCCAAGCAAGCACAGGAGTTTTCCCAGGCAAAATATTCACTCAAAATATATCACTTTCACTTCCCCCAAAGAAGAATTTTTTAATACAATATAGATACACATTTTTCTAAGTATCAATGAGGTTTAGCTGTTTCACAGCTAAACAACTATAGTTGCAACAAGTTTGTATGTAAAGGATGCTTGCTTTCTGCTCCTTTGAGACCTAAAGACCTCTCCCATGCCTTCCCTCTATCTGCTTTTGTCTAGTAAGCCCACCAAAGGAGTAACTACATGACAAACAGCTACTTTATACATATATTTATCCAAAAAAGACATTTTAAAATTGGTCTTCCTCATTTGCTGGAACTTTTTCTACGGTTTATATACTCTTCCTGAGGCCTGGAATAGGTACTCTTTGTCAAAAATGAGTTATTTACTTTCTCTTTTCAAGATCAGGTTTTACCTCCATATCCAATCCACCTACCCACAAAGCAGAAATTATTTTCCTGTGATGTGACCAAGCAATTACATACTTTCATCCCACAACTCTTTTTCTTTTTTCCAACAAAACCTTTAACATTAGGTTTCATATTCACCTGTTGTAGCACTTCCCAGCTTAAAAGGAATCCAGTCAGCAGCCCTCAGGTTTTAAGACAAACAGTGGGGAATGAGGTGAGTAGGCCATCCTAGGTACAACACAACCACCACAGCATCCTCACAGTTCCATTCAGAAACTAATGTCAAAACCATCTTCTGGGACACAAAAGGAATCTCCACCACTTGTACACGGAGAGTGAGATTGTGCAAGAGTTCTGCTGAGAGATTTCTCCCCTGTTCCTGCTTTGGTGGCCACAGAAGTCCTGGTCCGACAAGCTCTCTGAAGAGCCTCCATGTCCCAAGCTGTGGGAGAACACAGGCAGCTGGTAGGTCTTGAAAATTACCCTTGAGATACTCTTCATCGCATGAGGTGCTGAACATTGCTTCTTTTATAGGTTTCTACTGTCCCTGTTTGCTGGCTTTGTTAAGATGGTTTTTGCTATTGTACATACCTACCGGTTGCTGCATTTGTTCATTTACTTCCACTAAGTGCAAGCCTAGCTTTTCACTACAATGTAACTGCTTGCACCGTATCATCTCCTCCTTACATTTTTCACTTTGCTTTGGCCCTACATATTTCAGCCAATTTTCTTCTCTGTTTTCTTTGCCAAGATTGCAGTCTGATAAATTACTGATTAACTTAATTTCTGAAGCCTGGCAAATTCCAAAATACCATCTTTACAGCGAACGTTAGGCCGCTTCTAGCAGATTTTTGGATGTTTTTTAATAAGAAGCCTGTTGTGTTGAAGCTGCAATTTAGATGAGTCTTTATCTTAACAACAGGTAACTAAAATATTATGGAAAAGAGCTCATGAGATAAGGAGTAACAGTTACATATATCTCCACTGACTGCTAACACAGAACTCAAACTGGCTAAACCAATTCTTCATTTGTAGCCAGTTACCTAGTGGCTCACTGTTTTCTGTGATTTTGTGTAGTGTTTAACTTCCTGGCACTTCTTTCTGCACTGGAAGATTTTCCTGTACAGTGCATAAGAAACCCAAAAAAGAACATTCTGTTATTTTTCACTGTTTTTCTTGCTAGAGAAACACAGAGGATCTCTCAGGGGTCAATTTCCAGGCATGTGTTTATATAAAATGAAGTGCATAATATAGTTTATTTCTAAACAAAACAAGGCAATTGTCTTTTTTCAGATAAACATGTGTATCAGAATTTTACAATGATCATATTGTTTTCAGGCCAAGACTTTCATATATTTTCAGGTCAAGACCTCCATACCCATTCTCTGTTTGTCTCAAATTTGGGACTAGATGCTTCTGTCTATTTAGGAAGCTGTTTTCAGTTTTCAAATATCTGATCTTGTTTATTTAACTGCAACCAGGACCTGACAATTCCAGAAGGCTTTCGTCATCGTCCTTGCTGTTCTTACTAGCTTTTCAGGAATCCAGAAAGATCACAATGCAGATATACTAAGAACAGTCTCTATAGCGCAGACACCATCTGATGGCACAAACAGGCAGCAGAATACCATGAAGAAACTTCCAAGTAAATGTTCTTTTTCATGGTAGATTTATGGTTTCATTATTTAGAAACTTTCTTTAGTCTTTAAACTGGTAGTATACCACAGGATTTACTCTCCCCCTGACTGAGATTCACACACAGACTCCTGGTAATACAAACTTGAGGTATTGTGTATGTCAGTTCCTACATGTATCAGTGGCAGAACTCACTGGTCTTCATGGTTCTATCTTCACTGACAAAGAAGATGCAATATTCTGAGAAATTTCCACAATTTGGATGGCTTACACCAGAATCATGGAGATGAGCCTGAAAATTATTTTTACATTTATTCAAATGGTGAAATTTTCTTGCATCATTACTTTATTCTTCTTCCTCTTGCACTGCTTGGCAGCAAAGCCTTCTGCTACCTTCCAGCTCTTTCATGGTATAATATGGTCTTTTACAACTTACAAGCATTTTGTAAATTATGTTTGACAAAACAGCCCAATGTAAAAAAAA
>VXBL01000446.1:48819-188609 GCA_013400195.1 Aramus guarauna | reverse complement strand
GGGCACGGAACTAGATTCTTCTCTCATTTTTATCACTGTAAACTCAAGGAAGCTCTGTTGTTTTCAAAGAAGTTAATTCCACATTATGTCACTGTCAGCAGAACCTATTCTATTGTTGCAAACCGCCACATTTCACAAAACGCTAAGCCACCTTTGCAGGAGCATTTTTCTGCCATCATTTTATCTGGTTCTTTATATATATTCTAAATATCTGATGCTGGAATGACATTTAGCTTTACACTTTGTTGGTTATAAACAATTCCATATTCCTACATGCCACTTCCATCTGGTCTGTCCTTCCTAAGAGATAACGTTTTGAGTAATACGATATTTTTGGAAAATGAAATATTTCTACATTTATGTTTTCTGCAAACAATCTCAATCTTTTTCAGGTACAGTCTAAAATCCATGAGATACTAAATAAAAATATATTTGAAAGGAAAACTCCACTATGTAGTTCAGACAAGATTCTGATGACTTGCACACCAAGTGATGCATGTCTGGTATGTTTAACAATTTTTACCTACAAACAAGTTAGTCTTTAGCTGGACCTGAGGTTTTGAGAGTGACGTGGGTTTTTCTGGAAAATAACTCAATCGGTATTCTGGATTACAAAAAAACCCCAACCAAACAAACAAAAAAAAAAATCACAAAAAAAACCCACCAACCACAAACCACAAAACAAAACAAAAAAAACAAACCAATAATTTTTCCCTGAGATTTTTCTGGGTAGCAGAACTTTAGCCATGATTACATATACTATTCTCTATTTGACAAAACCAATCAAAGACAAACTATAGTCTCCTTAAGTCATCTCTGCTCTGATGGAAATATACTTAATTGATTTAAAGACAATTACTTGGTATTTTGTGCCTGCTCCAAAGCCCAGTACTGAATCAAATGGGGCCTATGATAATTGTTGACATTCTTTTAATTGGTAAATAGCATTGGCAGAGGTGATCGGTACAAGTCTTGATTGATAACTGGCTTTGGTAACAATTTAGTTGACTTATACTTCCAGTACTACAATGTTTCACAATTTTTACAGCATGACAGTTTTTTGTACATTTGTTTTTAATTTGGTGGGGTAGCTTATGGAAACTCCTCAATCGCTGCCTTCTAAGAGAAAAGTTCATCATGATCAACAACCCTTTTCAGATGAGCATGTGGAAGCAAATTCCAATACTGGAAATGTCGTCAGTGATATAAATATTCCACATAGGATTTTGCTTAAAACTATAGCACAGAAAAGGCTGAAAATTCAGAAGATTTGTTTGGAAACAACAGGATACTTGCAATAAAAAATTAACATAAATGCAGACATTTTCTATCTGACTTTAATTGGAGACAGAAAGGTTGAATGCTGCCCATGAGAATGTCATTGTGAGTGAATCTAAACCCCATGTACCTTTTCCCAAATTTGGGAAAGAATTTCATAAAATAGATAATGCTAACTATCCTCCCAAGTTGCTGAAACAAGAATTTCAGAAGTCAGTTCATAATGACTTAGATTTGTTAGCAGACAATACAGAATAATCTGGCTTTTTATCCAGAGAAAAATTAAATAACTTAAAAGAAACTGCAGAAATGGTGACCTCTTCTGATGAATAACATATTGGTTTAGTTCCAGTAAAGAAAATGGCCTACAAGAACAACAACAGACTGTTACTGAGGCAAGGAAATCAGAAGTTCAGTGAAATCAAAGTAGATTGTGAATATGATGGCAAAATTGAAGCATTGAAAAAGTCTCTGAAAAATTTTTAGCGTTTGCAAAAAACAGTACATGATCTTCCGAATGAAAATTTAGCTCTCAAGAACAACATGGAACCTCTTACTGTTACCACACAGCCTTGGAAAGAAAAAATACCAAAACGTAATATGCAAACAAAGGATTTAACTGAAGAAAAATGTGTGAATTCAGTTGGTTAAATCACAAGAAGATAACAAGGAATGTATTAAGGAAGCAAAGAACTTAAGAAAATGTAAAGAACTCCAAAACCAGAAAAACATCCTCGTGGAAGAGAGGAATCAACTCCTCAATGGAAACCAACATTCAATACAGACACAACATGATTTTCAAATTAGGAACTAGAAAGTAGAAGAAAAGATGACTACTGTTACCTGTGAAAGAGAGAGGCTCCGTGCAGTCCTAAAGTTCTTGCAAAAGGAATGCTTCAAGTTACAAGAAACAAATAAAAAAACAAGATAGAAATATCCCAGCTTACAAAATAAAATAGTTCCATAGAGCAAGAGCTTGAAAGAAATCGGAGTGAAATGCAACACAAAAGAAAAAGCAACAAAATCTGAACTGGAAACTCATATTCAGTTAACTCTGGAAGCCAAAAAACTTAACCTTGAAATGACCCTGCAGGAATGTTCTGATACTAAACAGATGCTGCAGAAAGACTTTGAGAAACTCCAGTCAGATAAAGCTTATACAGAAAATAAATTCATGACTGAACGCAGAAGTGCAAAAGCAGATATTGATCTTTTAAAGAGAATGCGAGAGGTTATCCACAGCAGTAACAAATGTCACAGAAGAAAATCAGTTTCTTAAGAAAGAACTGCAGGAATATAGACAAGACACTTCCAAATATGAAAGTGACAAATATGAAAGAATGCTTACTATTACTCCTCTGGACTACCGAAAATGAGAGAGATGTATTACAGTCTGAATTCTGCCATTTGCATAAGGATTATATTTATCTCTGACACCAAGCTACAGCTCTAGTCTGTGGGCAAAGGAAACCTAGCTACCAGGTACCATGGTACTCATATCAGGCAATAGAACTGTTACTCTGAATATTCCACTAGAATTTGTACAGAAATTGCTGTTCTAAGTATAAAGACTCAGAATATGATTCACAAGGTATGAATGAGCTTTATTCTACAATATCTTATTAACTGATTTTCTTTTCCAGGCCATTCCTACAACAGTCTATTGCTTCAAATAAATTGTAATAGACCATTTTCTTTTGTAAAACATTTACAATTCTGATGTCCAGCATTTCCATATTTTTGTTATGTTCTAAAAAGAACTGCCTGGGTTTTTGATGCTTGGCTGAATTTCACAGATTCACAAAAGCAGATCCTTACACAACGTAAGTAGTATAAAGAAATTTAATGAAACTGTGACAGTTTACAGGAGATAGAATTCTGTCCCTAGGATTTCAGAGTCAGAAGTGAATCTTAAAGACCTTTTAGCCGAACAGATTAGTACATGCCACAATGTTTCACTGGTTATTTCTGCAAGAAGTCCTAAATTACGTTTAATCTCTATTTATGTATGTTTTAGATGACATCTAATTCTGGTCTATGTTTAACCAAGACAAGGTACCCTTTATCTCTTTATACTCGATACTGACTTAGAAAGCTTGTTAGTTAAAACATTAATTTTAACATTTTCAGTATAAACGTATTCAGAGAACATGGTCATAGCTATGAAAGGTGCAAAAATTATCCTCTTAGATAGTTTTCTCAGCCAAGGGACCATGGGAAGGAAGAATGTCTCAAAACTACTGCATATATTATTTTGTGAAGTTGAAGTTTCTTCCTATTTCTCCAATAATTCATAAAGACTGCAGCAAATTAACAATTATTTATCTGGTTTGTAATACAAGACTGTAAATGTCATAGAGCATGGGTTTGTATCATGACTGATACATACAGTAGAATTACTAAAAACTACATTAAATATCTCCACCACTAGTTGGTGCAACTTACCTTGTCGTGGTGTGGTGGCTTGCGTGCCTTGTCGGGCCAGACTAAATGTTGCACCCCGGCCCTCCAGGTTGGGGGTTTTGTTTTGGGCTAACAACCCAATCATGTGAAAAACAAAATCTGTTACAGAAATTGCAACAACACTATCCCACCAGGTTCGGTGGCATAGTGTTGTTGCAGCCCTATGCTCCTCGAGGAGTAACAAGGACCAAACAAAAAAAACAACAACATTAAATATCTAAGTCTAGTTCTTAATGCTTTTTCCTGTAAAAAATGTTTAAAAGATACAGAAGGGTTTTTTGCAGCTTTTTACTGGAGATAGGCAAAAGTATTTGCCACAATTTTGCATTGCACACCCAAAGTCAATAAGCACATTAAAATGGTAAATACTTGGGCTATTGAGTAGATGGTCAGGCATTTAATTGCATTTAACGCCTGCACAAACATGAAGTTGCTTCAGATTGTAACTATTAAATTGTGGTCAGAATCAGTTATAAAGGTGACTGGCTGTACCTATACTGTAAGGATGTAGGGGTGCTGTTAATTATGAAAACAATGTAAGTAATGTCAGTAGTTCTACATTCCACCATCACTGCCAAGAAGCCAAGGGACACAATTACCATTTGTATTTGCATACTGAGACCCTCGCTAGAATTGGGTGTCAGTTCCTTGGGACCACACATTTTTTGGTGGGCACTTACCACAAAAAGTTATTGGCTCCCATGATGACCACACGAGGCTAGCCCACATACACTAGTATCTTCTCAAACAAGTTGGATTGATTTCTTTTTTTAAATTAAGCTCCATACATTTTAAACAGCTTTTAGTATTTCCATCTTATTAGTGAATGAAAAGATTACTGAAATACAGAAGAAAATAGAAGAGGAAGAATTGCAAGAAGAGGAGACAGAAGGATATAAAGAAAAACATCAGAGCAGTCTTCATCAGCTGTACTACATCAGAAGAGCAGTTAGGAGGAAGTAGAGTATAGTTCAGTCTACCTAGGAATGCTGTGTCTGAAAACTTCACAAGTGAACAACATGGCAAATACTCCTCATACTCCATACAAAGATGACAGTAAGGTGCCGAAGGTCAGCACCAGTACCATTATCTAATACAAGATATAAACAATGAAAGAAGGAATTATGTTATAAGTCTTTGGATAGAGAGAACATAAAAATTCTTGTATAAATTAATATTTTAAAAAAATTTTCTGTTAATCTCGAGGCAAGGGGTTTTATGCTTCAACACAACACATGCGGGATGACCTGACCAACAATTCTTGGTTTTATTTTTTTGTCATTGATGCCAGGAAATGTGAGATCCAGTCTGGAATTTCTTTAAAAAACTATTAACCTGTAAACCGCAATAAGGATACCATTTCATTAATATTCTACAGTGTATAGTAAATCTTTAATAAAAATGAATAAAGAAATTTTGTCTTCCTGTAATAATTTGGATAAATAAATGCTGAGTATATTTTTACTTTTTATAATAAATTAGCTTTGATTTACACGAACAAATTTCTTGGACCACATACAAAAACCTCACAAAAATTATTAAGATGGAGGTAAGGTGTACATTTATAATCACAATTCCATCTGAGAAGCAGCTAGCTTGAACGATGGATCAGATTTGTTAGGAACCTTCCACGTACACAAAGTAAAATTAAGCTGCTCTTATGGTTGTCAGGAAATTGAGGAAGAGCGATATAGAGATCACTCCTCCCTTCATAACAGCCTACTTGTTGTCTGGTTTTGAACAATGCTTGATATTGGTCATTTTAAGAAGATCATCAAAACTAAAAAGTAGATATTTTTAAGACAATTTTAAGACAGAAAATTATAGTTGAAATAAGGTACAAGTTGTAATTCCACTAAAGAGAAACAATGGCCTTAGTTTCACTGTGGGCCACGTGTGACTAGCTTGCTTAATACATACACTGATACTCACTTTAAAATATATGCACTTTGTTCCACTGCAATATATAGTTGAATTTGCAATCCAAATTACTCATTAGAACGCATGTTTTCTAAAAGTATGTTTCAAAAGTCCAGTTAAGAAATAAGATGAAAATGTATATAAAAATACAACCTTGGACTTAATAAATAAATGATCTTAAATTATTTATTATAGCTTTATATTTAGAAACAAAAGATTGCATCTCAATAATTAAACAGATTGAATTGCCCTATATACTTGAATTCTACTTTTCATATTTTTATTTGCTAACAGTTTAGAGCGTCTAAAAAGTGCACCATTCATTTCACCTTTTGTACCTAATAAGATGTCAGCTGTGCAGTCTTGTAGTTCTTTACATTTAATGATCTGAAATGTAAATGAAGACAAACTTATTAGACTTTTGTAGAATATCACTGTACAAATTCCAAGTTTTTGTACAAATTAAAAACTGTGGTACACCCAGTCCTGTAATTAGATTTAATTACTTGAATCCCTGTGATGTCAAATTTATTTCAATAGCTCTGTGTGAGAGCAAGAATCTACACTAGCAAATCCAATTATAGTATTACAGGCCAAATATCAGAAGATAAGCTTTCCACTGGAAAATATATAAAGAACTGTAATTCAGTGGGGAAGCAGATGATTTGAAAAATGTCTTACCACATTTCTTAAAGGCTATGAGCTATGAGCACCATACTTTTAACAAATTCAGTTCACAATTCTCATTCTATTAAACCTAGGAACAATGAACCAAAATAAATACATTCTTTAAAATTCTTAGGAGGGAAACAGTAGTGGAGAATTTGGAATACTAGTTTTAATTTCTCTCTGTTGAATTTCTGCAGGATATATGAAATGTTTCTCTTTACAAATATTTTTAATGAGTCCATGATAACTGTACCTATGAGCACATAGTGATACTTCACAATCAGTCTCCCCCCTTTCAGTTTTGAAATCTACTTCACATACAATTAGGAGGTTTTTCCAACAAAACCATTTTATTTAGGAACATGAATTTTTATTTTGTTGAGAAAACAATAATACAAACAATTGCACTGATAGGAAAGCTACTCAGACAAACATATAACTCTTTTTCCCTTTTACTAGTTTAAAAACACCAGTGCATACATGGAACTTTGTACTTTCTTGCATCAGTGTTGGTAGTTACTATGCTTTTTTGGTGTACCAAAAAGTTACTTTCAATTCTTTCTTACTTTCTATTAATAATGAAAAGCAATGTGGAGTAATATGTAGCTTCTGGTTGTGCCTTGTCAGTGTAAATAACTTCATATCTCCCTGCAACTTAAAAAGTGATATGCAAATGCCAATACGTGGTGAAATAAAGTAAATAGAACAGCAATGGGTGAATAAGGGGGATGTATTTCTTAGACTTCACATATGATATGTAAAAGACAAATCACAAACGTGAAGCAGATTCCTCTAAGACAGTTTTTCAAATTTTAATCAAGTACTTCTAAAACATTTCATGTTACTCATGGAGCTAGCAAAATAATATGCTTAACTGTTCTACACGCAAGCTTAGAAGTCTGCATTTGAAAATAACTCTAAAAAAGTCTTGATTTTCTGCTTGAATAGTAAAAGCCAAAACCAGAAAACAAATTTGTTTAAATGTAAGGGTTATAGATTAGTAAGATAAAAAAGTAAAGAATTCGGTGCTTATTTACCTATATACATACACTGTGTACTAGAAACCTAACATTACACAGTGACATGTTTGTAGTTAGGAATCCAATTTGAGAGCCATTGTTTCAAAAGCTGCACAGGTTTAGATTACCTAATATTATATTTGCCAGCAGGGGGAGCCAATTTTATTCCATAAACATAAGGGAAAGCAAAAACAGACACTGTTTTTAACAGGACCATTCCTGTTTTTACATTTACCAAGTCAGAAAAGGATAAAAATTAGTAATTTTTCAGTGACATCTGCATAGCATGATTTTGAAGGTCTCTGTGATATGTATAGCATTTTAAAGTAACCTGAATTTACAGAAGAGAGTAGGAATAAATTTTGAAAGCCAAGTTCCTTATACATTTCTTATCCTTTTGTTAATAATTCCTTCCTTCATTTATTCAGTTATTTTAGACAGTAATAAACAGCTGTGTTAATGACTTTTGGTAGACAACATACATGAAACATGAACTCAAATTAAAGGAGCTTACCTTGTGACATTTAAAGTTATTATGCTTGTAACAGGTCTGCTTTTTGGTCCAGGAGGAGGATGAAAAAACTGTCGTTCTTTATTAGTTGTGACAGCCTTAGATTTTGTAATTACATAAGGGTCAGCAGAATGGCTTGGGTAAGGATCAAATGTGCCTCCCTTCATGCCTCCTGACTGGGGGGGAGAAAAAAAAAAAGAAAAAGAAAAAAAAAAAACTTTTCAAAGTGCTAAATTATTATATAATTGAGTTTGTTAAAATATTTTTCCTGCAAAAGCAGGTAAGAATATTGACTAGCAGACTGCATCATATTATATATTTAAAAAAAAAAAAACAAAACAAAACACAAAAAGAAAACAAAATCCCCCACCCAAATATTCCTTAAATTTGCAATTAAAACTCTAAAGAAATTTTAGTCATTATTTTGATGAATTCTTAGTTTTAAATGCTCTTTCATAAGTCTGGATTTTGAGGAAAGGATCTTTAAAATGTGACAGGAAAAGCAAAAGCATAACTCACTAAAATGAGGTCTGTTGTGGCAAAAAAAGGGAATTCCTATGTCACTATTTACTAGCACACCTCCACATCCAGTCCTGGTGTAGGGGTTGTTACGTACAGCAGGGCTTGGGCATTATTATCAATATGCTTTCTGACATAGAGGATTGAATACGGCATCGGCTTTTCCTGAATTTTTATGTCCAGTTGTACTACGAGAGTTGCAAATTTTAGTTAAAAAACATGCAGAGATCTGATTAATTCTTTGCAATCCGCTAGTACAGCTAAACCCTCAGTCTGCTGAGGCTGCATTCCTAAAAAATGCAGCAGTAAGCGATTCAATCAACAATAAAGCAATTTTTCCCATAAGAATTTATATAGCAGAGAGGGAAAGCATGCAGTAGCTTGGGAAGTACACATAATTTATATATACAGGGAAAGCATATATGGTGTGAAGGATGGGGAACCTGGAGCAGGATCACCAGCATTGTCAGCCAGACGAGGTGCTGACTTTCTAGCAGTTAACTTCTCTGAACAGATTTCCATTCTGAAAGATCTCAGCTGCCTCATCTATGAGGCCAAACACCCAACTCAATTATGCACATTTTTGCTGTCTCTTTCTGAATAGTTCTATTTTCCTTGCTATCATCATCTTCAGATGAATCAATGTCAGTCAAGTAAGTCAAGGGTGAAGGACATAATAATAGGAAAATAGTGGTTAGCAGAGCACAGTATTAAATAACTGACAATGGAACTCCAAAATGAAGAGCTGAAAAGTGACAGATTAAGGGATGGTACTGTATTAGGTATGTGGAGTCATTCAAGAGAGAGAGACTTATGCATCTTAAACCCATTTAAAAATGAAATTAAAGTCTAGGCTAAGGTAAATGGCATAAATTTAGTATCTAATCTCAAAAAAAATACATCAAGATGGAATGCTTTAGGGAATGGAAAAATATCCATTTAGATTTTAAGAAATAATCATAGAATCATAGAATACCAGGTTGGAAGGGACCTCAAGGATCATCTGGCCCAACCTTTCTTGGTTATCTTTTTTAGATAAAAGCACAGTCTAGACAAGACGGCTCAGTGCCCTGTTCAGCCTAATCTTAAAATTGTCCAGTGTTGGAGAATGTACCACTTCCCTGTGGAGGTTATTCCAATGGCTGATTGTTCTCATTGGGAAAAAATGTCTTCTTGTGTCCTACTGGAATCTCCCCAGGAGTAACTTGTACCCATTACCCCTTGTCTTTTCCGTGTGACTCCTAGTAAAAAGGGAGTCTCCATCTCCTTTGGAGCCACCCTCTAAGTACTGGAAACATGGTGATGAGGTCTCCCCTAAGCCTTCTTTTCTCAAGGCTGAACAAACCCAGTTCTCTCAGCCTTTCCTCATACAGCAGGCTTCCCAGTCCTTTGATCATCCTAGTGGCCCTCCTCTGAACCCTCTCCAGCCAGTCCACATCTCTCTTGTATAGCTGGGACTAAAACTGAACGCAGTGTTCCAAGTCTGGCCTGACAAGTGCTGAGTGGAGTGGATAATGACTTCTTTATCTGCTGGTGATGCCCTTGTTGATGCAACCCTGGCTTGCTTTGCCACAGCAGCACACTGTTCACTCATATTGAGCTTGTTGTCCAACAGGACCCCCAGGTCCCTTTCCACAGAGCTGCTCTCCAGCCAGGTGGATCCCAGTCTGTGCCGCACTCCTGGATTATGTTTTCCCAGGTGCAAGACCTTACATTTGTCTTTGTTGAACTTCATAAGGTTCTTCTTAGCCCACTCTTCCAGCCTACCCAGGTCTTCCTGCACGGTGGCTATCCTGAAGTGTCCACTTCCCCACTCAGCTTGGTATCGTTGGCAAACTTGATCAGGATGCGCTTGATCCCATCATCCAGATAACTTATTATATTAAAGAGTGTTGGGCCCAATATCAATCCCTAGGGGACCTCACTTGTGACAGGTTGCCAGTTCTAAAAGGAGCTATTTACCACCACCCTCTGGGTGCAGCCTGTCAGCCAGTTCCCCACCCACTGCACAGACCACTTACATAGACCCTAACACATCAGTTTCTCTAGGAGAAGACTGTGAGGAACCATATCGAAAGCCTTGGAGAAATCCAGGTAGACAATGTTCACTGCTTGCCCTGCATCAACCGAGCAGGTTACTTTGTCATAGAAGGCAACAGGGTTAGTCACACACGGTTTGCCCTTGGTGAACCCATGCTGGCTTTCTCAATCACGTGTTTCACTTGACTTGTAATAGCCCCCAGGAGGATTCGGTCCATAACTTTTCCAGGGATTGAAGTAAGACTGATGGGTCCTCTATGTATTCCAGGAACCTGATGGATGACACATGAGCTGCTGTATTGTTCTTCCAACAAATGTCTGGGTAGTTGAAGTCACCCATGAGAAGCAGGTTCTGTTGACCTGAAGCTTGCTTAAATGACCCAAATACTGATTCTTCAGCCTTATTGTCTTGGTTTGGAGGTTGGTAGCAGATGTCTACTGTAAGATTCCCCTTGGAGACGACTCCTCTGATCTTGATCCAGAGGCATTTGATAGAGCTTTCATGATCGCCGTAGTTGACTTCTATACATTCAAGGTTCTCCTTAACATAGAGTGTGACTCCTCCACCTCTTCCCTGCCTGTCTTTACAAAATGGCCTATAGCCATCCATCATGATCCTCCAGTCATGTGAGTTGTCCCACCATGTTTCAGTTATTCCTTAGATACAATAGCGTCAAAGTGTTGCTTTGTGGCAAATAAAGACACTAAGCAGCTGGAACTAATGAACTACGTTCCTATATATCCTTCATACTACCTCCAGGCTTTATTTCTTATGCCTTCTAAGCCGTTCCATGTGTATTTATTCCCATCCTTTTCCTCCTTTTATCCTAACTAGTGAAGAGTTGGCAAATTCTGAAGTGGATTCCAAATGCTGATGGACAAGCAACAGATAACTCCTGAGTTTATTCTGCAGCCTTTCCCTGAGCAGAGGGACTAACCTGAGTTTTTCTGCTCCTTCCAGCTATCCATTCCCATGACACTTCTAGGAATTATCTTATAAATGTTTGTCTATATAGGCTGAGCGTAATTAGAAGATTCAAAAATTATATGAGTGAGTAATAAGAGTCCAAAATAGGAGAGTATTTCATTTTTCTACAGTAATCTAGTCTTAATGTCACTTATTGCGTAACCTTTGGTTTGTATCTTTTTGTGGTGTATGCAGTCAATTAACTGTATGTTAACAACACAATGCAGATTTTAAAGAGAAACACTTTTTAGGTTATTTGAAACTGGTTAGCAGCTGTTGTTGGGTCAAACAAGATTTCACTGCTTTGTAAATTGAAAACAAAGTAAATGAAATAATATCTTTTGCAAGAAAAATAAGAAATTCATAGCAAAACCCAAACACTTATTTCTATTTTATGTACTGTAAGCAAAGCTTTTAACAGGAAATATCTGAATATTTATCTTTCGTCTCCAGTAGCTATGAGACAAACTAACCTTTTTAGCAGGAGAACTTGGCTTGAAAGGTGGTGCAGTTGGCTTATCTGGAGGTGGTTTTTTCACAGGTGGCAAAGGTTTGTCAGTAAAATAGGGATTCATGTCAAAATACTCCTGGGGATATAGATTTAACTTGAAAGGCCTTCCTTTAACCAACCGTTTATGTTCCTCTTGCACTTTCTGCAAAACAAATACATTGAAAGAAACAATCCTGAGGATTCTTACTGTATGTTCTTCTAAGAGAAAAATGGAAAGCATTTGAATTTAATCTTGGAGAATGTTCACTATAACTTTCTTTGCTCTTGTTTGATGATCGAGGTATTTTATATACCCACCATGTATAATATAACATAGATTCACTGACCAGGAAGCACAACAATCACTATGAAAGTATAGTAGAAAAATGTCAGGAAAAGCACTGTATTTCACATGTGTCTAACAGTATTATATACCTGTATCTTGGGCATACATGCATGCATACATGCTTGAAAATTCTACCTGCATGCATCCCAGCTGTGATCCCAGAAAACATCCTCCCGCTACCATTTTTCACTACATGTGATGAAAATATACAGGATAACTAAAACCAGTGCAAGCAAATGTATGAGTTTTCTTAGATTTACGAACTTATATGAAAAAAGGAACTTTTATATACATATATCTAAAAATATATATAAAATCTAGGATAATGAGGCCCCATTCTTCTGACAACAATATAGAAGCATTATTATTCTTGCTATTGGCATTGTTTGGTCATTATGGCATTGTAGCTTAAGGTCTCCAAATAAAAAAATTAAGGTCAAATACTGAATGGTAAAACTTGTGTGGGATACTGCCAGATGTCTCAAAGAAAAAATAATAAGTGAACAATATCTAACACTTTTTTATACTGGTCATGGTCATTAATTTGTTTCCCTTCCTTCACGTTGTAAATAAACATCAGTGATTTCATGCTAAAGGAAACACCACAGGTAACAAGAAGTTCATGAAAATTGTAATAAATAATCATAACACTAACATATAATAAAGACAAATATTTATACCTTTGCATTTGTTCTTTCTACTTCATATCCATCAGGTTCATGCGGATATTGTTCACCTATGGTAAGGTTTGCATAACTGCAAAAACAAAAATAATAACTTCAGTGTTCAAAACTTGAGAAACATTTAATAAAATACTCTTGAAGAAATGATATTGTGAAGTTACCCATATCCAGTTCCTTTCTTTCCTGGATTAGTATAAAAATTCTTTCCAGGAGGAATGTATCTTTCGCTGGCTTTCAGTTGTGGACTGAAGTATGCATATGAACCTCCTATGGTTCCATAATAGCTGCCAAGTCCACATCTAAAAATAGCAAATGAACACATTAATTAATGCTTTGCAAATATTTCAGGCTTTCCATATCTAGTATGCTAAAACGACAGTAAGTAGAAAACCCTAACTATATATACATCTCAAGAGTTAAATATAAAACCAGATCAGATCCACTGTCCACAGATCTACTACTACAGAAATTATTGTGGGAAGAGAGTAAAGTGTCTCAATGAGTTACTACTTAAGAGGGCCATTAAAGAATACTGACAGGATTAGGACACCAAGATAACATTTGTCATCTTTGCACAGAACGCTAACCTGCCTTTATTTAGGGAGGTTCAGAAACCCATATATAGAAAAAAATGGGCAAACTGACAATACACAGACAACCTTTATCTTGGTGTTTCCTAGCTCTTAAGTGCTTTATTTCATATTCTTTAAACACCACTTCTGTTTGTAGGCTTTTTATATGCCAGAAACAAAATAACAGAGAACAGACACATGAAAAAAGGCTCAGGCTTTGGTCACATCTTCAGAATATGGTATCTTTGCTACCTTTCCATTTGCAGCCAACAACAAATGTGGCTCCGATGTAAAGGAAAGATTCCCAAAAGCTGCTTATCATTCAGGCAGCCAAGAATGAACGAACAGCAACAGAGCTCTGCACTAATTCACAATGGGAATCAGTTTTGGATATAAGAAATGCATAATCACTCTCCATAATTGCTTCAGGATTCCAATAAAAGACAACCTAACCTCTTTTCTAGCCTCTGCTCTGTACTACTCTGCCAGTACAGATTTAAGGTAGGATAAAGACAAAAAAGAACCTGTCCTAAAGTTCATGTCTAGAAGAATTCAAAAGTCTTGCAACAAGATTAAAAACATGAGCTGCTGCACCCACAGCCACCAAGAGCATTTGTGGAGGCAGTACATGGAAGAGAGCACTTTAATAGGTCTTCGTTGTATGCAAGACTCCTACTGTTGGACTCAAAACCCAGAAAGTAAGTGAACAGGACTCTCATTGACTGACACGGACTTGAAATCAGTGCCTAGGTATTTCTAACAGCTAAACCCTTATAAATAATTTGGTTGCTATAAAGTCAAGTTGTAGTTGAAAGTTTTAAACACGGGGCTTGCGCATTGTCTGTCCCATCAGAAATAGCACACATATATCCAACAGAAAGCCAACACACCATGTCTTATGCTCCTATTAAAAGCTAAGATGTTCCTGTAACATACAACAGAACAAAGCTGATCCTTGCATCCTAAAATATAGATATAAAATAAACCAGAGGTTACTCTCCAAACTTTCCAAAAGCAAAGCTGCAGAAAGATATGACTAAATAAAACCATGAGATGGAAAAAACTAGGCTCTGAATTCTTCTGTTTCTTATTGCAGCAACAAGAACAAACCAAGATTGTATAGTGATAAATGAGTAACCAGGTTCTATCTGTTTTTACATGTGAATAATGTTATATGACACCACTTCCATTGGTGTCATTTTGTCGTGCAATTAATGTTGTGCAAATAGCAAAGATGCACTTATTTTAATATTCTGTGTATATTCCTCAGCTCTGTAACATCTTCTGATCATCCTATAGGATAATTGGTGCTTTTTCTAGCAAAAAAATAATGGATATGGATTCACTGAGAGGAAAACATTGCACCTGGATAATGGCCCCTTTGCCAACTGTTTAGTCAATATATATGCCATCTCTGTTTTGGGAGGGTCAGAAATGGGAGGGAGAAGATATTGTCTCTGACCAGTTCCAACAGATTTATTCCTAAATTAAAATGAAATATTCCTTTGTTAATGATCCACACCCTTTTCCCATAGCTATCTTCATTTTATCTTCATTGAAAATAAAAAGCTAAAGGGTAAGAAAACTGTTTACAGAAAAAAGCAGTAATTAAGAGCAAGCATCAGGACCTGATTCCTACCTGTGTTCAGCCTTCCCTGTGTTGCTGCTCAAAATTCTTCTCTAAGTACTGACTAACACTACATAAAACAATACTGTACTCTCATTACAAGTTTTATAAGAAATAATCTATGAGAACCAGAAAAGAAAAAAAGCTCAATTTAAAACGTTTTCACAACACTTACGGCAATTTGTCTCCATTACTGGGAAGGAAAGCTTTGCCCAAATTTTTCTTTGATTCTGCCAATCTATAGCGTCTCCTTAGCTGAACGGGGTTTGAGTAGGCTTCACCATCGAAAATCCTCACAAACTGAGGCTCAAAATAACCTGCCTGCAGAGCTGACAATGTTTTGGTCCCCCCAGGTAACATCTGTCTGTTCTTGCTCGCAGCTTCATTAAAAGGGCCTTTAAAAAAGTAAGCACTGTAAATAACTGCTCGGTATTAGTGCTTCTCTTAGTCTACATTAAAAAACTAAGGCCTAGATCTGGGTGGCTCAAAGAATGTACTACAGGAGGGCATTTAACTTGTAAATCATGCATGTCAATGGTTGTGTCTGAAAGACAATGCTATTAGAAGGTATTCACAGCACCTAGGTTTAGTTTTCTAACCCCTGCACTTGCTTTACAGGCAATGGAGAGACTGGTTACTCCAGACTAGAATTCAGAGCTAGAGCTGATGTGTATTTATACACTACGAGTAATACTTCAGAGGAGCATCTCTCTCCCACTATTTACAGACTAGGTAGAATAGCTTAAGTGCCTCCACTTGGGTTTTGAATCCCCAGCAGCTCAGTGAGGTAGAAGTGTATCAGCCAATGTTCTGGTGGACATGTTCATCACTGACACCAGAACATGGCAGAAATGTCTGTATTGAGAAGCCAGGATTATTTTGAATTATCACTTCAAAGCAGCTACTGACGGTTAACCTCTGTAACCTTACTAAATCAAAAAACTACATTTCTCACTGACTATTCTCATTAAACAACAAGAAATGGAGAATATTCTTTAAAAAGACAGGATGGGGAATCTCACACACAAGTCAGATCAGAACAGAAAAAAAAAAATTTGCAACACTAATTTAAAAATAATGACAATGCAATTGTCAATAACAAAAACCTGCTGAAAGAGCACACAAAAACCACGATGATTTTTCACAGAAGCAGGAAAATACTGGTAACTTGCAGGTAATTAATATTAAAAAGAAATGTATACATGAAAAGATTTTATCAGTCTATTATGCATATATATTTTTCAGTTTTACTGGATTTTTCCTTTCTTTGATATATTCATTCCAACATACCAAGCCTTTCTCTTAATAATACAAACCTGAGCAAAGCATATGCATGAAAAAGCAGTTCCCTCTAACAAAAAAAAAAAAAAAATTAGAAAATAGTGATTCTGAATGTAGATGGATACTAGAAGTGGCCCCTATCACTAAATAGTGATTAAAATTAAATGTACTTACGCATATATTGTGATACATATTTATCTCCAATGGTAACATAACCCATTTCACTGAAGAGGCCAATCCTCTCCATATCACTTTTCCCTTCCGTAGGCATGGCTGGATCAGTGTGACCGTGCACTGCACTAGAAAGGCTGAAGTATCCTTGTTTATTTGTTCTACTGCAAAAGTCTACCAGCAGTGCATACCTGTAAAAAGTTTATTTAAGTAAAATGCAAGAAGTTTTGGTTAAAAATATTAGCAATAAATGTAATCTGAAGAAAATAATCTACAACGTGATTGACAGCTTTGGTGCTTATAGGACGATGTGAGATTTAGACAGCATTATATATCCTCTGTTAAACAAACTAAAAACATGAGCAGAGAGAACATCAAATGCATTTGTCATACAACTGGTGCAATTCTTACTGAATTTACATAGTTTGGGTCAAAATTTGTAACAGGTATCTTCAGAGTACTAAGATGAGAGGTTTACAGCTAGTAATAAAACATGCTGAGCAGTGTCATTCTTCATCTTGTGGGTTATCTCTAGCAAAGGTTTTCAGTCACTTTCTAATAACAGTATAGAAGGTCAGTGTATGGACAAATCTGGGGTAAAATGTAAGAACGGAATTTTAGAAGCCCTCTAACTAATTCAAGACCCGGTCATGGTAAATATCTCCAATTTCTTCTTGGTTTTAATGCAAATTATTTATAGTAAATGTTACTTTTTCCTCATCGTCCTCCTCAGTGGAGTCTGACAGAACTGAGGAAACTGCCTAGTCAAGAAGCATGAGGAACTCGAGGGCCTGAACAGAGAGCGGGCCCAGCACCGAGATCACCAGGGGTCCGACTCCCAGCGTGACAACTAGTGCAGGCGGGAACCAGAATCGGCCAGAGGAAGAACTGCCTCGAGGAGGAGGACAACAATATGTGGTAAGTTCACCAGGAACCGAAATTAAGGTGGAAGAAATTGGGTAATGTGTGAGGAAAGCTGTTTCTTGAAAATCACGAAACATAAGAATTATCCAAAAAAACCCCAAGGGTATGAAAACAAATAGCTGAAGTGTCCATACAGCTCGAAGAGAGCAGGGAAGTCAAGACATTAGGGTGGACTACAGATTAAAGACAACATATATCAGGTGGCATGTTTGCATTAACTATGGAGGCAAAGGCAAGATGGAAGATAGGAATGAAAACAACTCAGGCAGAAAACTCTGAGAGATTAGTATCACCCCGCATTATAGAATTGCAGAATCTTTAAGGTTGGAAAAGACCTCTAAGATCATCGATTCCAACATTAGCTGTACCTGGCATCTGGATGCAGAGCAGAAAAGCTGCACAGCAGCAGAATTCTATATAACACAGAATTCATCCATTTTATTACAAAAAAATTATCTGCTGGAGCACTGTGTACAGTTTGCCACAGAGCGCTGATGCCACACACACTGGATTAAGGACAGCTATGGTTGGTTGCCCAAGCTGAAGAAAGCTTAACTCTACGCACACCCCCGGCAGGCGCGGCAGCACCGGAGGGTACGGAAACAAGAAGGAAACAAGAAGGACCCGAGCGGCACCGCGGCACCTACTTGCCGGAGCCGGTACCTCACTCGCATGAGACCGCCGCGGACAGGAGCGAGTGGCGGCACGGCGGCGGGGAGGGCACGGCGGCGGGGAGCGCCCGAGGCCGCCGCCCGCCCTCGGTTGGTGCCGGTTGCCTAGGAGGCGGGAAAGTCCAACAGGTAGAGCAGGGGGGCAAGTCTCGCCACCCCCACCCCCCGCTTCCTGCATTGGTACAGCCCAAGGCTACCGCGGCTGCGCAGCACCGCAGTGCGGATGTACGCGGGGGGGCGAGGGAGGGGTAGCAGTTGCCACGTGACTCCCGCAGAACGTTCGTGCCGGGCGGGGGAGGAACAGGCAGACCGCCCCTCCCGCTTTTTCGGCTCGCGCGGTGCCTCCCCCCGGGCGGGAGGGAGCGCGCGTGCGCGGGGAGGATGCGGCCGGGCCGAGTCCCCGCTGCGGCGCTGACAGACGTGGTGAGCCCGCCCCGCCACGGGCGCCGCGCGGGGGGTCCGTCCTCAGCGGGGAGGGGAGGGGAGGGGAGGGGAAGGCCGGGCACGGCTCGGCTCGGCTCCCGCTCGGGCCGGGCTAGCAGCGGGGCCGGGGGCTTGCGTGCCCGAAACGGCCGCGGGGGAGCGGTCTGCGACGCTGCCCGGTGCAGCAGCTAACGGGGTGGGCTGGGGGCTGCCGGCGTCCGCCTGCCCGCTCCCGGGTGGGTTCTCCCCGGCGGCGTTTGGGCCTCCAGGCCCCGGGGGCGCCCCGGCGGAGGTGTCGCGGCCCCTTGGGCAGCTCGGGGTGCGAGGCCCTTCTGCAGGGCCCGGGTTGTGTCAGGCGGGGCGGCGGCACCTCCCTCGCGGCAGCCGTTCCCCGTCGCCCGTGGGGGTCTCAGCCTGCGTGGCTTTCGTCAGGGATTTGTCGGAAGGCCTCGTCGTGCGCGATGAGCCGCTACCAAAAGGCCAAATCTTCTCTTGCTCCTTTTGCCGAGCTCTGCTTTTCAGTCGCGAGCGTTATTCTCGTGTTGTCGTTCAGATAAAATACACCTTTCACATCAACCCAGGCGAGCTTTTTTTTTTTTTTGCATGTGTGGATTTTTCACTCGTGGATCCCATGCTCCAAGACCTTTTTAATGTAGATAACTGCTATCTAAAATAGTTCAGGATTATGCTTCAGGAGCCAAAACATTAGACACTGTAATCTTGTCTTTTTTTGTTTCTTGAAGTAAAGTTTGGCACTCCAGAATCATGGAAACCTTAAAATCCTTTGCCTAAAGCTAAAAGTGTAGACGCTTATCTTTTCATCAGGCACGCATTTCTTTATATATTTCTGCTTAGAATACTTTTAATGGAAAGAAAATTAGTCCTACGTTTTGATTCTTTTATTTCATGAGTAGTGATAGCATTGCACCTGGAAGTTTCCCATACTTGGTAAGCAAACAGTTATGTGATAATTCTTTCCAAAGGGTCTTAGTGTAATTATTATTACAGGGGTTTGGTGGGGGTTTTTTAAGAGCAATTAAGGCTGTGGAGAACTTCTGTGCATTTAGATTGAGCATTACCCACCCTCTTCTGGGCTGTGGCCTTTTGTTCCTGTCTGTGCTGGCACAGCTGTTTTTATGTTGGATTTGACTGGGAATTGGTCTGGCTGAAAAAGTCTTCTCTCAATAAAAGGGGCAGTTTTCCATCTGGATGAGTTCTCTGATGAAGTTCACACTAAAATTTCTGCAACCAGCAGTTGTGGGGACACAGAACAGGGACTTGGAAAGGGGAAAGAAACAGCAGCTGGGTAGTCTCTGCGCTGGCATAAGCAGCTCTTTTGTCAAATGTGAAACTCAGCCTGGGTTCTAGAAGTTGTGTATGTGTCTTCCCCCCCTTTTTTTTTCCTTCCCTGAAGCTGTGATTTCCTAACCAAGATGAATGCACACTTACAGGTGTGTTTAATTACTGTTCTGCTCTAATAACAGTCAATTGTAACTTGAGAGAAAGCATGTTGAAAGAGCTATTCATTTTCATTGCTTCTTTTTTCTCCTTAGGTAATTCTGGAAGCTATGGATATAGTCTTTAGAATAAGAGGAGGCTTGGACCTTGCATTTCAGCTAGCAACTACTGATGGTGTGTCTATAAGACTACAATAGGTTTCATAATAAAAGGTTATTTATATAAATTAACTAGCTATGATGTTTATTTTCATGGCATTTCACTAAGTGTTAAGTGCTTCTTCCCAAACCCCTAAAGATTATGTCAAAAAAAGTTATTCTTTATTTCTGTTAATTTTTTTACAGTCTTTTCCACTGTATGTTTTTTATTTTAATTTGAAGTAAAGTTTAAATTGCCATTTTTAGGTCATTTTATTTACATATTTTTCCTGCTTATGAATATGATATTGAGATTACTTTTCAGTTTGATCCCAAAGTGGACTCTGAAATTGTAAGCAAACAGAGAATAACTTAATTGACAATGAATTTGGTTATAACAGGATCATATTAATAATACACTTTTGAGACTGTGGTCTAGTCTTTCTAGAGCAGTAGAGAAGATGAACAAGCTAACTAGTTCCTCTACGGAACTTAGGTGGGATTGGCTACTGCAATTCCATGTGATAACAAGGGAGTAGACCATATGATGTTAAGGGGCTCCTCTAGTCCCATGTTCTTGCAATAATGTGACACTCACTTCAAAAAGTCTGTTCAAGGCTATCAGTGGCCATGGAGCTGTCACAGGGCTGAGTGTGGAATGAGGGTGCCTTTAGCTCAGCTGTAGCTCATTCTGCATTTTAAAAGGATATGAAGGGTATGTCTGTACTGGAAACTCGGGATTCAGTGCTAGTGAACCTTGAAAGGGAACTTTGGCTCCTTTCAGTACACAGTGTGGAACAGAAGTGTTGAATAGGTTGGCCTAATGCATAGCAGCTTTCTGTGAATTGCATCCTCAGATAAAGACTATTTATTTGACTTTGTTTACAGTGTAGTGAATTTTAACCATGGCGAAGCAGAGTGATACTGGGATTGTCCAAGTGCAGCATAATATTCTACAGATAAATAGTTAGTATGTGAATATGGCAGACCACTGCTTTGAAGGCAATGAGGCGGGTTTTTCTGGAGGAGATTTAGCTAAATACATAGGGGTTTGTTTGATTTTTCTAATACTGTAG
This sequence comes from Aramus guarauna, assembly GCA_013400195.1. Classification (NCBI taxonomy): domain Eukaryota; kingdom Metazoa; phylum Chordata; class Aves; order Gruiformes; family Aramidae; genus Aramus; species Aramus guarauna. The sequence goes on along the minus strand of VXBL01000446.1, from coordinate 167,364 downwards.
CTTTTATAGACTTCCAGTGCAAAAGTCAACTCATACTGGCCAAATCTTAAGTTAATGTGTTAAAGAAGTACAATTCAGCATGGTCTTTGATAGCTTGTTAGGCTTTGTATAACTTGTGGCATTCTAAGTAATTGGTTGTTAATTCCTCCTCTTAGTGAGGAAAACAATGCTGGTAATGTGCAAAAGTTGCTCTCTCATATCCAGTATTCATTCAGGATGAAACTGAAAAAGTAGAGTCAAGCTCTGAAAGACAGATGTCATTACCAGTAATAAAGATTCAGGCTGACCAGGGTGTGGCTTACATTGGCCAACTTTTGGTCTGCAGCTGGAGAGTAGGCCCTGCTTTTCCAAAAATTTAGTATGTTTTTGATTTGTATTTCTGGATAATGATATAAAGTCAGAAACATGTGACTCAGATTGAATCTTTCCAGTATTTACTCAAAAGACTAAATATAACCATATGTAGGAGTTTGTTTGGAACTGTGGGCTTGTTTAAGAGTTATCGATGTGAGAATCAACTACTGTGCAGGTTATTCTTCTGTAATTCATTCAGCTCTTCGTATTTGACAGCATCTGAGAGAAACAGTACACTTTTGTTCAGTGAGGTGTGAGGGTGAATGTTTGAGACAGACCTGCTAAGTGAAATCTTTTTCCAGTTTTTGTTTACGTACCCATTTTTTTGTGATCATAACAGCACTTACGGTTTTTATCCCAAGTCAAAACATGTCAATATTTTTTAATGTATGCCCAGCAGCTATAAAAGTGAGGGAATTTTCTAGGCTAATCATGTCCTTATTGTGTTTCAGAGGCATCAACAAAAAAGGCGTTAGGATATGTTTTCAGTGATCTTGCAAACAAACTGTCCTCAGATGTTCTTGTATTAAGAATTTGCCACAGTTCAGTCTATGTGTGGCCTAACAATGGTACGAACACTGTTCCAGAGCTGACTGATGATTCTGCTTGTAAGGAGATAAGACGATTTATACAGTGAGTATACTGTAAAATACATAATTTTTTAATAGATTAATTTCATATTATAGACATTTCTCTTTCTGTTGGTACTTCAGATCTGATCAAGATGATGAGACCAAACGAAAGCTTGGCAAAAAAAAGGATAAAAAGTTACAAGATATGGTATGTGTCTCACAATACTAATAAATTATGTCAGACAGCCTATCGTTTAAATGTTTAGACCTGCCCTCCTCAGGCTTTTCTGTACACAAATAGACATTGATACGACTCAAAAGAATCCTTTTAAAGTCATTGAGACCCAGCGTGAGTGCAGAGATCCATCTACAGTAGATCAGCACACAGAAGTTTGTCTTTTAACATTACTAGCTTTTTTTTTAACCAAATTATTTCATTACTGAGTTTGATGCCAATTATCTGCAATCTTACTTTTGCCTTCTTGGGGTGTGTGTTGTACTATTGGTGTCTGTGTTCTCCGCAGCAGCAGACAGTCAATATAGACCTCATGTTGGAAATGACGTCTCCGTTAGCTGCTTTGGCTCCAGTCATTGAAAGGGAGAATAAGGAGCACCACTACATTAATATGACGTTACCAGTTGATGTTGTTGTATCTGTTTCTCCAGAAGAAACATGGGGAAAGTAAGTGTTATCCTGAACTTGTGATTTTTCAGCTTCATTTCTGCTTTTTATTGGGATAATGAAGGAAAGCTATCATGTCATATCATTAATCAGTTTAATGAAGTAGCATATAGTATTTTTGTAACGGAATTTAACTGTGTAAATAATAAAAGCTCCTGTAGACAGCTGTTAGCTTTAATAAACTTGAGAGACAGTCCTTTTGCTGTCTAGAAAATCTAGTTATCACTGTCTGACAGATCTGATAACTTGTAACCATTGCTTAGCAAGGAATTGACAAAGTCAGGAAAAAGTTCTAAAAACTCTTTAAGTATGTGAGTGTGCATAAAAGTGAGAACTGGAGTGTATTTGAGTCTTTGTAATCTCAGTAATATGTAAGGGGCTGCAGCTGGGTAGGTGAAGGTGGAAAACATCAGGGTCTTCCTCTGTTTTTTTTTTCCTTGCATTTTTTTCCATAGGATTTGACTCTGAAGGATGCTAAATGGGGTGGATAAAATGCAAATAGTAATATATTTAACTTTTGTTTTGGCAAATACTCATAATGGTCGTGTTTCTGATACGAGACCAGGGTACCTGCACTTTGGAGGGTTGAATGACTAGCGAGTAGTTTCTGTGTGCAGACGTGGTTTGAGTAAAGCACAGTGAGGTTCTGTCTTTCTCTGTGGGAGTGGAAGTGTGGAAGCAGTAAGTTTATGAGACCAGGTGCAAGTATGCACATAAGTATTGTCTTAACTATCAGAGCTCTGAGAGAAAATGACCCACCTTCACTGTTCTACTCCTTAAATATTCTCCCTTTTATTTTGCAGGGTACAAAATCTCCTAGTGAAAGCAATTCACAGGCAATTAACTGACATGGAAAGATGTATCATGAAATATATGAAGGGAACATCAATCATTGTACCAGAACAATTTCATTTTATGTTACCAGGAAAAAATCATCTTGTAACAATCTCGTATCCTACAGGTATTTCAGATGATCAGTTGGAAAGCTACAGAAAGGTAAAGGCAACAAATAGTAACAGAACATCATCATCATTATTGTTATTACTATAACTGAAGCATTGGTAGAGCTTTTCATTTAGCTAATAATGTAGAATAAATAGTAACAGATACTAATATTTTTTTAATTTTTTTATTATAACTGAAGCAGTATACTGAATATGGAAGCTTGATTTATTAGCAGTTATTTTATAAAATGTATCAGATCTCAATTTTGCAAGGGAACAACGGAAACTTTAAAACTACATAGGTTTTATCTAATTATATTTCTGGTACTGTATTCTTTGAATTTCTTCACTTCCATAGTAGAATATCAGATTACTTGTAGCCTGTTATTGCTTTCAGGCTTTAACACATGTCCTGAAAGGGTTAGGGTTGGGGTTTTTTGTTTGTTTTGGTTTCTTTCTTGAGGTTGGTTGTTCCTTTGCTTGGGGGGGAGGGGGGCTGCTTTTTGTGGCTTACAGCTGACCAGCGTTAGCTAGCTTTTGGTGTCACATAAGTCTTTACTGCTCTCTGTCTTCTGCTCACCTTTATCCACTGATTGCTACGGGTTACTGTAGCTAATGGGTTCAGTGTTGGGTCATCTGCGTAAAATGTATCACCTGTGTTACACACGTTATCCTAGATGATCTCATCATTCCTTTTGCTCTTAGGCTTGGTGAAATAAGACAATATATCTCTTTAAATGTGGCTGCTGTGTTGTAAACAGTGCTTAACATGTTTTATAAAAATAGACTGAATCTGCTTAAACCATAAGCTCACTATCTTTATTCTGTCTCAGTATGAGGTATTTGTAGGTCTTCAGTATTAGTTAATATTATAATTCAGAGTGTGTATATCTACACTACGGCATGGATAAAACTGTAATCCTTTTCTGTTATGGTGTATTTTACCATACTTTCATAAGACACTTGTCACTCGTGATATCTTGAGTGGGGGTCCAGTGGGCAGGTGTTATCTACCAGGACTGCATCAAATAGCAGGCCCGTCAGATAGGGGGTAAGCCTGTGTGAGCTTCCTTTGAGAGGTGAAATCTAGTAGTAAACATACATGCTGAATATTAATATATTAATCTGCTTAACTAAATTTACTAAATTGTGCTCTTAAAATTGTTCATGTCTCTATTGTTACTTCAAATGTGGTGTTTCTCTTGATTGAAAATTTGAATTGTGCTCTTTATTTTTATTCTAACTTGCATGTAGGAATTACATGGGTTATTCAATCTGCCTTGTGACAGACCATATTTCAAGAGAGCAAATGCTTATCATTTTCCAGATGAACCATATAAAGATGGGTATCTCAGAAATCCACACTTGCATCTTAATTCACCTGGTACAGAGTCTGGTATGGTAAGCTTAAACTGAAGCATTTGTAAGAAAGTATTTTTTTATTTTTCTTAAGATTTGTTGTTAAAAGACATAATTGAGACAGTCAGTATTGTATAGGTGAGAGAGAGTGAAGTAACTGACTTGACATTTTAAACAAAAGGGCTTCTCTGCACAAAATGACATTGCTTTAGCTATGTTTGTCCCAAAGAAATTACATTTTCATGGAAAAGGATGTACACATTTTTAGCATGTATTTTGAAAGTTTCTCAGAACCAGGACAAGAAAGTAAAGCTATGAATGGAGATGTTTAGGAGACCAAAAAAAAGAGGAGTAATCATGTATGAATAATACCCCTTCAATTCTTCTGAAGATTGCAATCCCCAGCTGAAAGCTTTTACAGTGCAAGTGCCAAGTCATATGACTTCTCTCAATACAAATTAATCTGATCACACTTGCATCGGTTTTATCTCTTTCTGTGCAGGTTTACTTGGTACATGGAATATATAGTTATCATCATTACATGCAGGATCGGATTGATGACAGTGGCTGGGGCTGTGCCTATCGGTCTTTGCAGACAATCTGTTCTTGGTTCAAGCACCAAGGTTACATTGATACACCTATACCAACACACAAGGAAATTCAACAGGTACCAAACCTTTAGGCAGATTAATTATCTTATGCATATTTTTCTAGAAAGGTTTGTATGGATTATTTCTAAAATACCAAATTCATATATATTAGACTTCAGATTTGTGTGATATTTTTTAATTTACCTCTTGAATTGAATTATAGTAGTTCTGAATTACTATTTTTAACAAGTTTTATTATAGGAGATCTGTCTCCAAATGTTTATCAGTGTCAGGTGACATCTGTACAAATAAGACTCATTAATATAGTCTTTGAAATGTTGTATTAGAAGCTCAGATTGACACTTCCGCTGTTTTTGCCAACAAAGAACCCAGTGTACCATATTAAAATCAGTTTTAAAACTGACTTTTGTCTTCAGTGACAGCTAGATTAGTCCCCAGATACTATGCAGTGACTTACTGCTTTCTTCTGCAACTTTGTCTTTGAGAGTAGTGGGCTTTTCTTGGGTTTTGAACTCTTTCACTTCTTTTTCTATTGTGAATTCGAGCACATACCTGAATGTGCTCGTTTCCATTAACACGCTGAAGAAAAACTGTAGGCTTGGGTGGCCAATATGGTATGCTTAGCAAGAAATACTACAATTCTCTTCAGTCTTCTAAAAATAGTTCTTTGCTTTATATTTATTTACTGAACATTTTTAGCAGTTTGATTCAGTTCGTAAAATTACTTCCATCATGCATAACAGGGATGTGAGCACTAAAGTTAAAACTGCACTTCCTGAACATTTCTCAGCCCACACCTAAACCTAAAAAGCAATTGAAGTCTATACACGCCTGAAGTTATTTTTAGACCTCTGAATGCTACTGCCCTCTTCTAGAAGATTTTGTGGGCTTTGTATCCTGAGTGGAAAAGGTCCCTCTCAAGTGCTGCATGTAACATATAAGCCTCAGAGTGGAGAAGAATTTAAAATAAACCACAACCTTCAGCATATTTCAGTGGCCTCTTCCTCAGAGCACTATTTTATGGGTTGTTTTCTGAGATGTTTTGAGTGGAAATCCAGGTACTTCAGCCTGTGAAGTGAGTTCTGCAGTACAAATGATGCACTCCAACACTAGACAGCTCAGTGCTCACCATCCCAGCTTGACAGCTGCCTGTGGACCTGGGGCTGTGTTCTGTGTTTATAGGCACTGGTCTGTAATAGTGTTCGAGTGACGTTTTCAAAACAACCGCAATGAATAAGTTCAACAACCACTTGTCTGCTTTTGACCAGCTAGGTTCAAAACACATTTCCACATATATAAACTGACTTTGTTCACAAAAAGTGGTGGAATTGCCTACTATCTCTTTTTGATACTTGTTTTTATCTTTCGTCGTGACATTGCAAAGGCACTGGTTGATGCTGGAGACAAGCCCGCAGCATTTGTTGGGTCACGGCAATGGATTGGTTCGATTGAGGTACAGCTTGTTTTGAATCAGCTCTTTGGAATAACCTCAAAAATACTATTTGTCAGGTAAGAATCAATATCTGGTTAATAGGTCAGTAATCATTAAAAAGACTGAACACCTTAAAATGCAAATGCCCATTACAATATGTAGGATAATAGGCATAATGGAGATAAAAAATCTTTTATGGGTTCCTTGTTCGTAAACCCTGTATTTCTGCCTTTGGTTGTACTAAGTGCTTACAAATGAAGGTGTTGCTAAATTTCTTGTGGGCTTGGGGTTCCAGTTTGTGATTGCTATAAATTGCTTAATGATATGCAAACTGTGGAATTCAGCCTAGTCCTTTGCACCACGAACATAATTTTTGAAGCAGGCACGCAGTCTGGCAGCCATAACGAACTGACTGCCCACTGACAGTAAATTATTACTTCATCCACGGAGCTAACCCATCAGTTCAGGGTTGAGGCAAATTGAGCAGCTTGGAAATAGTGTGACGGATAAAATGCGGGATTTGTTTCCATTCTGACAATCTGACACTCATACACAATAAAGAACCCTACAAATATATTTGGGAGAAATAATGTTCAGCATCTATCAGCAGTAAAATGGCTGGATTTTTATCATTTAGGCAGTACTAAGCAGACTAGCAAATCACTGAACGTTTGGGGATAGATACAACCATGAAATAAAGAATATATGCTAACTTAGCATGTATGAAAATTCTAGTCAAATGAAATACTACTTGTGACGTGTTTATTCAGAGTAAATTCTACTGTAAATATTCTAAAAGAGCATATGACTATGGTGATTCTTAATGGGAGGAAAGTAGTTTAGTTCTTCAGTATTTTGTAAAGCTTTATACAGCCAATTTTAATCTCTTTTGTTCCAGAGCTTATATTTGCAGATGATCCACCTATTATTTATAGCAGCTGTGACAGGCCCTGCTAGTACGAAGGTTTTTATTCCTGCATGTGAGAATACAGAATAGATTCCTTTGTGAACTGGGTAGAATTGCTCATAGAACTGCCACAAGGGAGCACAAATGTTTTTCAGGATTACAAAAAGCCAACATCACTACCACGCTGAGAAGCGTTGTGCATGTTTTTCAGCTGGTCAATGGCAGTGGATAGCATTTTTGTCTTGGGCTTATTTCCAGCTAGCACCTCTAACTCTATGGAAATAAGACTTCACAGCTGCACCAGCACAACTAGTACTGAATCTGTTCTTGTAAATGCACCATTTCCCAGAGTACCAGTTTTGTATTCTGTCTGCATTTAATCCATCTCTCCAGGAAGTTGAGAAGCAGGCACACAGGCTTTCTTTGGCATCTCAAAAGGTTAACCTTTCATAACTGTATGAAGAAATACAAAGACAAGATATTAAAAATACCTGTATAATTTCCTTGCCGAGCTTCTGTCACAACTTTTGAGAGTGCTGTCAGTCTTCTAAGGGGAATATGAGTCTCCATCAGATGTATGGCTTCAGCTCCGAATCCTGGAGTAGGTGCATGCGTGTTGTGTGTGCCTCTTGCTTCCATGGAGACTTCTTTTGTCCCCATGGTTGAAAAGGAAAGCAGGGAGATTATAGCAAAGCTCAACTGAGTGTTGCTTTGGACAGATTACTGATGATGTTTAAGATCTGATTTTTTAAAGCCAGCTGGGGTATGACTACTGCAATTGCTTGTGCAATTACAGGGGAAACCTATCTTAAGAGATGTTGTTATAAAAACCTTCATCAACACCTTATTTTTGTTATGTTTCTGCTGAAGTCATTACTTCAGGCTCCCCCTTGCTGACAGCTGTAGCCAGGCTATTTCTCAGCTGCTTGGAGGGACCTGTTGGGTTTTACCAGTGGTCCCTCGCTGTGGGAGACAAGCAGCAGACATGTTAGAGAAGCTGGGTGACTCCAGGTGCTCTAGGGCTAATGAGGCTTACAGCAAATTCGTTGGTCCAACCAGAATCTGTAAGTTGCATTAAACTTTTTCAGATTGCCCCAGGATGCTTACGCAGGAAAAACTCTAAGCCACTTTCTAATTGGTTACTTATGCAGTTAATGAGTATAATGGCTAATTAGAGAATTAAGCCTAGTGAGGATGACAAATCTGTTTTTCTTACCTAGCCAGGGTTCTGAACTAGCATTGCAGGGAAGAGAGCTTGCTAATCATTTCAAGACTGAAGGCACTCCTGTTATGATTGGTAAGTGCTTGAGTAGCGAAGAATGCCAGTGAAAGCGCGTGGCCTCCCTATGCCAAATTTCATTTCAGTTAGAACTCATTCAGTTTACTGTACAAGAGTTAATCAAAACTCTAGATGAATTAAAAATTACACTTTTCCCAAGGGAGCCTGGAAAATGATACAATTTAGTCTGGGTGGTATCTTTTTCACTCAGTATTTCTCTCTAGCTCAGTATTAAACCTGGTAACAAAAGTCAATCTAAATGGTGTTCTTAAAAACTGCTGTTAAAGTCAGAACTTGAGAGCTAGCTTTGGCTCTCTAGAGGAGCAGAAGTTCCTACAGTTCCCCAAAACTTCCCATCACAGAAGAGCAGTGTTTATCTGGCTTTGAAGAGAAAGGTATTATCCAAAGTTTTTTTTTAAGACCAGTTTTAATAATCTGAAATGTTGGTAACATAAGAAATGCCGTTCATAAGAATGCTGTAACTTTAATTGAACTGTTTCCAAGAAAGCTGTTGTTTAGAAAATGAAGAATATTAAAAATACCATTTTCAGCTTTAATAAAATTTTAATTTTAGCCATTTTTGCAACCCATATCTGGCACTCCATAAAGATAGTGTTACTTTGTCAAATTAGAGGTGCCAGAGGTCCAGATTTCAGTATTCTTGGCCTTTCAGCAGCCTTTTTGTCTGAATCTCAAGAATTTAGACTCCTGTATTGAGAAATCTTTTAGTTTGTCACTTATCCTTCCCTGTTATGCTCTCTTGTAGATTGGTTTAATTTTTGTTGTTGTTGGAGGGGTGGAGGTTGACTTTCTGGAGTGGGTTTGGGGGATTTTTTTTTTTTTGCTTGTGTTCTTTTGGGTTTTTTCAATTCCTATCTGTCGTGTGGAGTCATTACTACAGTATCCTAAGGATGTAAACTTCTCCTGCTGTCTGGAAGGAACATGCAAGAGTCGACCTATGGCCAGCTCATGAAAACAGCCCCTTTCACTGTTTGCAGGCTAGAGACGGGGGAGTCAGAAATTACTACTCTGCCCCTAATAGCCACTGATGGCACTTAGCAGACAACCTTTATCTGGAAATTCTGATCTCTGTTCTAATTTTAGTCCTTTTATAACCAGGAAGTTTTCCAGATTCCCTTTCTACAGTTAAGTTTCTTTAAAGAAAAAGTGAACAAAGCAGATATTTGAAATATTCTTGACTTCATCTGGTGGAAGTGCTGAGGATTGAACCCACCTTGCTGACATGAAGAGATTTGGAAAGTAAATTCTTTAGTTGTAGTAAGTAAAGTAAAATAGTAATCTTCCCTAGTTGTAGTAAAGATATGCTGTTTAATAATGTGAAGAATCTTCTATAGGACAGTTTCAGAATTATTTTGATAACCAAGTTAATCTGTTAATAGAAAGTGTTGATGTAATTTGGCTAAATGTGCAAGCCTAAAATAAATCTCGGTGAAAAATTTTTAGCAATTTGTGTTCCTCCTGTTTTAGGTGGAGGCGTTTTGGCTCACACAATATTAGGAGTGGCTTGGAATGAGATTACAGGGCACATAAAATACTTGATTCTAGACCCACATTACACGGGAGGAGAAGATCTGCATGTTATTTTGGAAAAGGTGAGGCTCAATGCACACATGTATTTTGGCATTAAATAAATAATGTACAGCCAAATACAAATTGGCTACTCTATGGCTTCTCCGTTCCTTACAATGGAAGTGCTGATCCCAGTTAACCTGCATATATGCTGCTACTTGCTAGTTTCTGAAACTGTGTCTTTGGAGAAGACATATTGGGTCAGCAACTACATAAAGTTACTATAGTACAAAGCAATGTTCTTTCTCTGACTTAAACCATCTCCCCTTTTACCCAGTAATGTATATAAATAAGTGTGTTTGGTGTTTTAAATGGAACAGAAAAATCTGTTTAGTGTGTCAAATGCTGTTATTGAAGCAGAAAAGATAACAATTTATTTAAAATTTTTATATTTAATGCAACAGTAGGCATTCTCAGATCAGGCCTTCAACTAAGTTTAAAGAGCAGGTACTGAGCTGTTTTGAAAATCTGGGAAAACACTAAAGAACTGAAGGGTGTGTAATGTTATTTCCATATTTAAAGCTATTAGAAGGGATGACATGGCACATTACAATACTGTAAACATAGTCAGAAACATAAACTGTGAAAGTGGCTAAATCATCCTGTTGGTGTAAGTAATCAATTTCTGTTCTTCATGTTAGGTTGCAAATAGCAACTTTTATTTCATATCCTTATTTAATACCCTTGGGTTGAGCCCAACTGAAAAAGCTGTTGAAGAAACATTTAGCTTGTCCTGTAAGGGTCAAAGCTTGACATGAATCCAGAAAGAATTTCTAAGGAACGTGTAGAACCAAAGGCTGTTACAGTGATGAGGTGTTCACAAATGGTCCCAGAGGATAAAATAGAATTCACTTCCTCATCAAATGTGGCAGGGAAGAGGAGGAATGGAGGTGGACTGTAAGTTTGTAGCTCTCTTCTTCAAAAACACCTCAGAATAATGTGGTACTCTGCAAACGTAGAACTTTGTTAGACTGTTTTCCTGCTAAATCTTGATTACCAGCACACCTCCTGATATTAAGAGCTCTGGGTTTGAAATATCAACTGTTACCAAAGCTAGCAAGGATTCGTCAAGATGAGAAAAGGAAACCATGACAGTGATAGAGTTTCAGAACAATAGTAGTCTCCCTGGAGCAGCAGAAGGTGGTGGGAAGGCGGGGGAAGAGATTCTACTTTTTTAGGGACTGAGCTGGGGTGGGGAGGGAGGAAGGGGGAGAGAGAGGCTCTGTAAAGTGTTTTCCATTAATGTGTTTCTAAGCTTGTAGAGGACTTTCTGAAAATTGTGTGTCCCTGCATTCTATAGAATTCATACAGTTTAGATGAGAATCAGTAAAATAAAGTAGATCCAATAGTAGTAGATAGGAAAAACAGAATTTGTAGTGTTTCAATTTAATATCTCTCTCTTTCTTGGACAGGGCTGGTGTGGATGGAAGGGCCCGGAGTTTTGGAACAAGGATGCCTATTATAATCTGTGCCTACCTCAACGACCAAAAACTATTTAAATTCCACTCTTATGCTGGAACATGCTAAGCCAGAATACTAGGTGATCTAGATAAACTGTCTTGTTATTTATCAGAACAACGCTTTAATTCAATCAAAACCTGTTGAAATAGAAATGTTGCTTGAGTAATTTAAGAATTATTTTTTTAAATGAAACCTCTAAAAATAAGAGTTATTAGGTAACTAATAGTCTTCTGGCTAGGGCAACTTTGTGTTTATGTACCATTGTTTGTTATGCTAAAATCTTTACAGATTAAATGTCCAATCCTTTTATTTTATGGAATTGTTTCTTGCCAAAAACCTTTCAGGTTCTGTATAGCCAGCTGTCTAGTCTGCTACGAATCTGTTCAAAGGCAGTGTTTGCCGCTGGTGCTGTCAATAACAGCATTTTAGAAGAGGAGTGGGAGAAAAATGGCTATATGTACTGAATTTTATAAACACTATGAGAGAATTAATTGTTACAATGTCATTTATTTACAGCTGTATGAATACAACTGTTCTAAGGAAAAAAAAAACCACACAACCCAATAGTCTTCTGTAAGAAGTAAAAATAAATTAGCTTTCCTCCTCAGAAGGAGATGATGTACCAGCATCCACCTGGCTGCTTAATGCACAGTCCAGTCATGTTTCTTCAGCCTTTGCCTTCCCCTTGATTTTATTTTGGGATTGCAAGGTGTTTCTTTTGTCAGCTAGGAGACAAGATCTGTCGCATGAACAAACAAGAATAAGTCTGTATCTAATGCCATCAAAACATTAGGATACAGGTGTGGTGGTGTAAAAGATGCTGCCTATGAGCTACTCCATGAGTACATCAGTAAATACCTAGGCTTTCTTTCCCCCTGCTCCCCCATGTTAAATATACTATCCATTTGCAACAAGACAGTAACCTTAAATACCTATGCAAGTTGATCTTTACTAGGAGGCTTCTAAATCCAACTGCTATCTAACACCAGATTTACCTAAATGCCAAAAGCATTAAAAAAAAGAAAAATATCCTGGATTGTAATAAGCCAGTAGTTATTACACACCATCTGATCTTCTCTTCCTGCTTATGGCTCTGCTAGTTTCACTTTCTTGCTTCTGTGCAGCTGGATCCTCTCTTGGCCAGCCATGTTTGTCACTGAGCGAGTAGCTAGACTGTCCTCTCAGTTTCATCCTCTGAGTGTGCTGAATTGTTGTGAGGAACTTGGCACATTCCAGAAAACCATAAGCCATTGCGAGGTCTGCTGCTGTTTGTCCACTGTTGTTGCACAAGCTGAAACACAGAATTAATAATAACCATTCCATTAAATTGGAATGTATGTTATGAGCAAGCACTGATCAAGATTAATTAAGTGGTAACTTTAGGCAGAAGTATAAAAATAAGTACAGAGAATGAATAGCAGGAAGGCATGTCAAGGATAGCATGGGGCTCTACTCATACAGAGGGCTGCTATTAAATGCAACAAGGAAGAATTATTTTAAAATAAATTTGTCACCAGATAATGACTAGCTTAGCATATCGGAAAGGCAAGGGGGAGGTGAGCACAGCATTAGTCAGAATGGAAAACTAACAAGGAGAACTTAGGATCAGGAATATTCTCTTAGCAGCTACTACAGAGGTTTTTAACATGGAACTAAACAATAGCGTATGGTCTATGCTACTTCGGTGTTTATGTCTGTGGCAGTTTTTAATACTGCTTGTATGACTATAGTCATGCTACATTTACAGTCTTGGCATGCACACTCTGAATGCAAAAAGGATTGTGTAAAATACACATATCCTTTGACACTGCTACTGAAACAATTGTACGTATCTCAACTTACTCAATTTTGGCATCACCAGCAACAAGGAGAGCAAGGCATTCCAAACTCCCAACTTTTGCTGCTTTATGAATCGGGGCTTCTCCAAGGCAATCCTAAAAACACAATGTATATATAGCAGTCATTTGAAGGAAGGGCAATAGGATGAAACTGTCATCTTCTCCGACATGACTGTTCATGGAGCGTTACTCTATGTACCAGTTGGTTGTGAGCCGAGATTAAAGGAATGTAGCTAATAAAGCATGCTCAGTAACTGCTATTAGATGTTCAGTATATTCATTACAGCAAAGTAGAAATACTGTCCTTTGCAATGCTCCTTGTTTAACCTTTACCTTCTAAAAGATTATTTACACAGAATACACTCTGTATGCTGATTAACAGCATCTTTCAGCACCATTCAGGGGTTGCTGTGACCAACAGCTTGCTGCTACCAGCTCAGAGGTATAAGCAAATAAAACTTTGCAACTAGAGGAAGAATCCTTATGTTTACTGGAAGTAGGGGCAGAAATTCAGAGGAAAAAGGAATACTCATTTGTGTAAAAGAATTAAGTTCTTCTGACATCTGCATGCAGTACTGTAAGTGGGAAAGTTGCATTATATGTAACAAATAGCTAATGTGATCTAGATAGGAGTTCTGGTTCATGCTAGAATAAGGTTACTCTACGCAACCTCAGATACCTCATGCAATACAACTGTGTATATGAAACCTCTCATAGATAAAAAAAATAAGTAAATAACATAAACCGGATTTACTGACATGCCAGATTAGAAGTGAGAGAAACAAAACTTCAGTATTTCTACCTGTTGGTTCAAATTTGCTCCTGTCTGCAGTTGCCAAAGTAGGAAGAAAGCTTCACCGCCACAAGCAGCCAAGTGAGCAGGAGACTGACCAAAAGCATCTGCAGGTGCGTTCACACCGGTTCCTGCCTCAAACAGATTGCTGAAGCTACCAGCCTAAAATAAACAAGATACAAAAACAACACCAAACGCACACAACGTTATTGCCAGCCTAAGCCACGCAAGTCTTAGGAACACTGCATCGTAGCAGAAAACATCCCCCTCACAAATCACCGGACCTTTATGTTTCTTGAGAATGCCCCTTTTTAAAACAAAAAACCATCCAAGCGTGACTTTTTCGGCTTTTAGTCTCTTAGCCAGAACTACCGACGGACACGGTCAGTGCCCCAACGCGCCTAGCAGCAACCCCCAGGCAAACTGCAGTTCGGGCCCCCGGTAAGGCAGAGGCGACAGACCCCCCTTCCCCAGACCTCACCTCCGAACTGCAATCCAGCATCACCACCATCGCCTCCCTCTGCTGAGCACGCCTGGCTCTCACGGCCCGTCCCGTCCCGTCAGGAAGCTGTCCCTCTCCGCCGCACCTCGCCAGCTGCAACGCAAGGGGAACCCTGGGCCGCACCCCCCGCCCGCTGCCGGCAGCCGGCTGCGGCACGTACACAAACAGGAGCACGCGGGCGGAAAACCGCCGCGCTGGCCCCGATTGGCCTCCCCGGGGGGGGGGGCGCTGCGGAGCCGCCGGCCCGGCGCGGCGCGGTGCCGGGAAGCAGGGCTGGCGGCAGGTGGGGCGGCCATGGCGCGCGGGGCGGTGCGGCACGTCCCTCACACACTCGCACGCGCGGTCCCGCAGCCGCGGGAGGGGCGGGAAGGAAGGGCGGCTGTCTCTCCTTCCTCAGAGAGCGCAGCTCCGGCTGCCCCGCGCACCCACCCGTGAGAAGGCGCCTCTGGAAACTTCTCTCGGCCTTGTCATCAGGGGACGCGTGGTTTCACCCGAAACCCCCGCCCTTCCAGCTAACCGTACTGTATATTAATCGTTTTATCTGCTTGTTTGCTCTTGCCAAGCACAACTTCCACAGTGGTTCTGCCACTTAGAATTTTTCCCCCCAAAAAGCGTAAGTCAGCATAAAGAAACCCCTCCTCTCTTCTGCCCCAGCACTGCGCCGAGGCCAAGGCATGACAAACGCAGCCGTCTGTCAAGCCCACGGCTCCCACTTCACGTATGCGTTACAGCAAGTTCGTTGCCAGTCTGGGTGGCACTGGGCGTGGTGGTGATCGCAGCGGTCAGGGTAGCTGCCTGTTAACATCGCCATTCAAAACACCTGCAAAAACAGAATTTTCCCTTTCACTTGAACGGTGGATATCCCAGAGAGGGTCAGACGTACCATACGGGCCAAGCTCACAAATGAACCTTCCACCTATAGACCAGCCGCAGGCACACTCAAAGACGGTTACCATCAACAAGAATTGCTTGAAATCTATTTTGAACATGGTGACAGTGACGTTTCATGGTGAAACCTGCTTTCCTCCCCACAGAGCATTAGTACTCGGTGTCCTTGCCCCATCAACGACTGCTGAAGTTTTCAAAAATAACTGTGTAACTTCATTTTAAAGGGCACAGTCTTTGCTCAGATAATGTTTAAAAGTAACTGCCTGTCCTCTCCGTGCTATAAAATCCAATTAGAATTTTTCCCCCCTTACCACTCATGCTTCATGTTACCAATCATGCTTCATAGTTGAAAGCCTGAAGAGCATCTTAACCCAGTGTCCAAGGTATACACAATTCTGTTTCCTTAGCACTACAGTAATTCCTTCTGTGCCAGATGCCTACATATGTCTTATGGAAGTTATTTATAATCACTACCATCATTAAAAAAAAAATGGAAATCAAAAGTCATGTGTTAAAAAAAAAAAAATCGTGGTTTTGATAAACAGAGTTAAGGAAAAAGAAGCTTAAAAAGGTTCCTTTAGGGTGTATATAGTTCTAAAATAAATGCACAAACATTATGACAATTACCTCCTGCTTCTCCTTTGGGAAATCAAATATAAATTATTGAAGTAGTGGACTATGAAGATATATAGTATCATTTTTAAAGGTGCAGAAATCCAGGTAAATAGGCAATGTATCAATTCAGCATAATTATTTCAGGAAGTGACAGCTTTCACTTCTTTCATATGGAAAAAAATACACCTGGGTAATTAACAAATGTTTTTTTCCTTAACAGCTAGCCAAGCAAATTAGTTAATAAATAAAATCCTTACACTTCTACCCATGCATTGTGAGGGATGAAATACCTCTGCACAGATGCCAGAAATCCACAGCCATTATTTATGCAACTATAAAGACTCTTCTGAAAACATGCATATCCAGAAGTAGCTGAAGAGTAAATAGTCTTGGATGGTCCAAGAGGGTTTTTTTAAAGACCTTCCCTCCTCTACATTACCTCAGCAATTCACAGGTTTCAAGCTGCACCCAAGGAATCCCATCTTTCCAGCCTAACCACCTACACAAACTCTCGCATCCTGCCAGCCACAACTCTCTTCAAATTCTTGCTGTCAATTAGCTCTTGAGCTTCGAGTCACATTTTGCTTGCCTCATTAGTGCCTGCAAAACTCTTCTGCCTCTGAATAACTGATACTTGTATTGGTTATAAATACAGATGTAACAGTTCTGATCTATTTTGTATGGCCCAGCCACCGTGCCACTTAAGGACAAGGCTTCTGGGCTACAGCTGTCCTGGAACAGCTGGAACAGCTAACTAGCTAAAAATGCCTCTGCGCTTCGTATCTCAGACCACACATCTTGCACAGGTATCAAGAAAACAAAATTGGAGAAACTGGTCCTAATAAACGTGTGTAAGCAATCGGATAAACCAAGGTGTGCTGCTGAATCTCACACCCTGCAGCATCAAAGGCAGTGATGCAGCCCAGTCTTAATTGCCTTTGCTGCAGGGTATTGTTGCTTTCACACACGCTTCTTCACTCTGCCTGTTAAATCAAGTAATTCATTGATGCTTTAAAAAAAGTTTCTTTTCCTGTAGACTTCTTAGGCTGTATCATCTACAGAAAAATGAATCAGGATGAGTTTTAGGAGTTTTTTGGCACTTAAAGTCAGCTGGGACTGTTGGAAAACATGTGGTTTAACCACACAAATCCGCAAGCATTACTCTCCTGTTTTGACTGTTGCCTCTGTCCCTGTTGCTATAGAAACAGATTGCACTGCCAAAAGTGGATGATAATCATGTGGGGGGAAAAAAAAAACAACAAGCTGAGAATGCAGCTGAGGATTATTTTAGAAGCCCTCTCGTAGCATTTTGGTATTATATCCCTTTTTATAAAAGAGGCAGCCAGAAGCTATCAACAGAAGGGGAAACAATGCCTTACCTCCCTGGCTACTGGGGATATGGAGAAGGCTGAGGTACTCAAGGACTTGTTTGCCTCAGTCTTCACCTGCAAGTGCTTGAGCCACACCATCCAAGTTGCAGAAGGCAAAGGCAGGGACTGGGAGAATGAAGAACCACCCACTGCAGGAGAAGATCAGGTTCAAGACCATCTAAGGAACCTGAAGGTGCACAAGTTCATGGGACCTGATGAGAGGCATCTGTGGGTCCTGAGGGAACTGGCAGATGAAGCTGCTAGGCCACTATACATCATATTTGAGAAGTTGTGGCAGTGCGGCCAAGTACCCACTGACTGAGAAAGGGGAAATATAACCCCCACTTTTAAAAAGGGAAAAAAGGAAGATCGTGGGAACTAAGACCGGTCAGTCTCGCCTGTGTGCCCACCAAGATCATGGAGCAGATCCTCCTGGAAACTACTCTAAGGCACATGGAAAATAAGGAGGTGACTGGTGACGGCCAGTGTGACTTCACTAAGGGCAAATCCTGCCTGACAAATCTGGTGGCCTTCTACAATGATAGTGGATAAGGGAACAGCAACTGACACCATCTACCTGGACTTGTACAAAGCATTTGACACTGTCCCACACAACACCCTTGTCTCTAAATCGGAGAGACGTGGATTTAACTTATGGACCCACTCTGTGAAGGGATTGTTGCACTCAAAAAGTTGCGGTCAACAGCTTGATGTCCAAGTGGAGAACAGTGACAGGTGGCGTTCCTCAGGGGTCAGTATTGGGACCGGCACAGTTTAACATCTTTGTTGGCAACATGAACAGTGGGATCGAGTGCACCCTCAGCAAGTTTCACAATGACACCAAGCTGTGTGATGCAGTCAATGTGCTGGAGAGAAGGGATGCCATCCAGGGGTACCTTGATCCAGGGAGACCTTGACAAGCTTGAGAGGTGGGCCCATCCAAATCTCATGCAATACAACAAGGCCAAGTGCAAGGTCCTGCACACGGGTCAGGGCAATCCCAAGCACAACTACAGGCTCGGCAGAGAACAGATTGAGAGTTGCCCTGAGCAGAAGGACTTGGGGGTGTTGGTGGACAAGAAGCTCAACATGGGCCGGCAACGTCTGCTTGCAGCCCAGAAAGCAAACGCACCCCGGGCTGCATAACTAGCAGGTCAAGAGAGGTGATTGTGCCCCTCTGCTCAGCAATCCTGAGACCCCATCTGGAGTACTGTGTTCATCTCTGAGATCCCTAACAGAATAAAGACATAGAGTTGTTGGAGTAAGTCCAGAGGAGGGCCATGAAGCTGATCAGAGGGCTGGAGCACCTCTCCTATGAAGACAGGATGAGAGAGTTGGGCTTGTTCAGCCTGGAGAAGGCTCCAGGGAGATGTTATTGCAGCCTTCCGGTATCTAAAGGGGCCTACAGAAAAGATGGTGAGGGGCTGTTTATCAGGGAGTGTAGTGATAGGACAAGGGGTAATGGCTTTAAGCTGAAAGAGTGTAGATTTAGATTACATATAAGGAAGGAATTCTTTACTATGAGAGAGGTGAGGCACTGGAACAGGTTGCCCAGAGAAGCTGTGGCTGCCCCACCCCCGGAAGTGTTCAAGGCCAGGTTGGATGGGGCTTTGGGCAACCTGGTCTAGTGGAGGGTGTCCCTGCCCATGGCAGGGGGGTTGGAACTAGATGGTCTTTAAGGTCCCTTCCAACCCAAACCATTCTGTGAGTCTATGATTTCAGGAGAAATCAGCTAACAACATTTTCCATCAATTATCCTCAAGTTAGTTGTAGCTTCTTTTCCTCATATAGATACTATATTACATGGAATAGTCTCTGATCACTGCAAGTAGTGAACTCCCATTTGCTGGACTTAAGTTTCATGGCCTAGTGTCCTTTTAACTGAATTGCATTCCAAGTTTCTGTTATTTTTGCCTATAATCACTTTCAGCAGAGCATTTTGGGCTTGTGTTTAATTTGCAACAGGATCGGCAGGTAGTAGGAAAGGTCCAGTAGATGCCCAAACGGCAGCCTGCCCTATCCCCTCACGTATTTTCACACAGTATGGCACTGGCCACCAGCCAGAAATGTTACTTGCACAGACGCCTGGCGTACACGGCACCGTCACTCTTTCTTTTGGAAAACGGACCAAAACCCAAAGGGAAAACACAAGCGTTACTTTCCCCGTCTTCCTTCTGCCTCGGCGAAGGCCGTGGGCCCCAAGGACCGGCTACGGAGCAGGCGGGGCTGCGGGACAGCAAGAGGGACACCCGCCACCGGCAAGGGCCGCTGTGGAGCTCCGAGTGTCCGTTACCCGGCGGGGCGGGGCGGGCCGGGCCCGGGTTCCGGCCTTCGGCCCCTCCCGGCCGCCGACCTCGCGGGAGGCCGCTCGCCGCCGGAGCGGGATGAAGCTGCGCAGCGAGCGCCTGCCCCGGGCTTGCAGCGGCCAGCCCGGCCCCGGGCAAGCAGGTACGGGGCCGGCGTGCAGAGCCGTCCCCCCGCACCTCAGCCGCCCCGGCAGGGCCCCGCGGGCCGGGCTGGAGCCGGGCTTGGGAGGGGCCCCCAGCCTTGCTGCTTCCCAGCCGACACTGGAAGGTACTTCGTGAGGTCTCCTCTTTCGGTCATGCTGGCTTTTAAGCTCTTCCATGGCGAACGTAACGTTCACAAGGATCAGGTTGTCTTCCCTCAACTTTTCCTTTTTATCAATTATCCCTCTCTTTCATCGTAGTCTTTTAGAAAATGTAATAAAAAGGGGACACCACCAGCTTCAGACCTTTAGCGTGCTTATTGATGCTGTTCCATCTATTTTGGGCAAAAACCCCAGATGTGTGTCTATTTTTAAGCAGAGAACTGCAGCCGTGCTGCTTTATTTGCAAAAGCAGAGGAGCTGTTGGCGAAGAGAACGGCAGGTGGAGACCCGCTGGCACGCTTTCTGAAAGGACAGCTCTACTATGAAGAGGTTGTGGTTTCCTTCTTTTAAGTATATATTATAAAGCTGGCAATTTTCAATACCATGTCAGTGGAAAAAGAGACACCTTAAAAAAACTGCAAGAGATGCCTATGCCTGTTTTTTTCACGTGAAAATCACCAGGTGTTCTCCCTAAATATGTTTTTCCTACACTTTCCCCAAGCATCTAGTGGTGTCTTTCAGTTCCCTCCCAGGTGTCTTAAGGACCAGATAAGTAAGCAGCAGCCTACCCCTACAGCTAACTTGCAAGCTGAGCTGTTTTTTTTTGCCAGCTGACTGTCCCTGACCCAAAACAGGGCTTTGTTCCCTACCTACCCACCAGTTTTGATGAAACTTGTTTGAAACATGTTATCTTTGAAATTTCTGTCCCTGCCCACTTCGGCTGAAATTGGTCGCCCATGTATTTGAAAGTCAATGCTCAGGGAACAGTGTAAGGCTGGCTTGCAGGTAAACTTAAACCTCAATTTCTTGTGAAAATTAGAATAAATCAGTTCAAGAAGATAGAAAAGAATACAGTACAAGTACTGATTCATGTATTTTCAAATGTGATGTGTATGGATTCAGTCTGTTTATAGTGCAGCTAGTGGCTCAGTGTAAATCAGTCTCAGAGTCTGCAGCAGGAACAGAATTAATTCACTCAGGGTTTGTGCTGTCTGGGCCCTGTCCTTTATGTTTTTGTTAATGAATTCCCTGATTTTGGCATGATTAAGACTGACCCCATGGAGCAGAAGACCTGCCTGTTTCTTGATGAGCTGGCTTGGATGTCCATGTTATATATTGCTGTCCATCCCTAAATTTATTCTTTGAGCAGCTTTTAATTTCCAGATTTTTGGACATATGTCTGTATTGCCTAAAAATGCATGTTCTCGTAGTACTGCAATTTCAGATGTTAGAAAAAATCACTGCCTGATCAGAGCCATAGGACTTACAGCACTAAATTCTCAGGAAAGATGAGAGTACACGTCCCTCCTGTACTTCTTTTTCCGATACTCATGACAGCTGGTTATAAAAAGGCACTGGGTTTTTTTCCAGAGTTCATAAAAAAAATACAAAGCCCACACAGTCATAATAGTTAAGCTCCTGAGACAATCAGTAGTTTAGACAATTAATAGTTTGGGCAATATTAACAAGGGGGATTTTGTCAGTGTGAAGATGTTTGACTGTTGAACTATTGCTCAGTTCTATGCTTTTGCAGTCTGGTATTGTTCTATCAAAACATACAGAAAATTTGAAGGAAAAGTATAGTCAGTTTGTATACCAGTACTTAGAGTTTTTAAAAGTATATATAAAACCAAGGAAAACACGTTTGAACCTCCTAAGCGCTTCCACCCTATCCAACTTTCTCGTGGCTGTTGACTTATTCTATTTCTGTTTTCTGCCACTTCTACAATTGTTGCCATTTTTTGCTTTGTTCATGAGGGAAATGTTCCAGGTTGAAAAACCGCAAGAGGATATCTACTGGAGAGTTAGGCTGCCATACGTACTCTTTGTTCTGTGTACTTCATTGTTTATTCTGTCTTTCCCAGGGGTTGTATGAACAAGCATTAATACAATTCGAAAAAATCAAGGATACGGATTTTCAAGCAATGTATCAGCTTGGTGTAATGTATTACGATGGACTAGGCACTAAAGAAGACCCTGTGAGTTATCTAGCTGTAGACTTTTTACTTTTCTTTTAATATTAGCTGGCTATTACTAAGAGCTTCTTTGTAAGCTTGATTATTTAGTTTAAAATAAATAGGTCTTTGATTTAGAATGAGTTTCATAAAGTACAGATGTTTATAAAGCGTCACTGAAGAGAGAGGGTTCTGGGCTGAAAAAGTTCTCAAAAATAGCTATAATAAAGTTGTATTTTAAAATATAACTTCTAGAAGTTTGGTTGTACTTTGTGTGGAAGCTATGTTTAAAAATTGCTATTTCTTTTTAATAAGCAGTGTATATAAATGAAAAAATGTGTAAAAATGGAAATCAAACAACTACATTTCAAAGTATAAAACATCTGTTGCACAAATATGCTTTTTAAGGTACTTTCTATTCTCTTAGCAGAGATGCTAATGAACATTGTGCTTCTGCCAGTAATATTTTTAAATTAGACAAATGAAGAATTACATTTGCAAGAATTTGAAGAATTCAAAGAATCAAATTGAAGAATTACATTACCAAAAAAGGAAGACAAAGGAATGAATTTCTACAATAAGAAGAGAGTTAATTTATTGGAGAACATGATCTTAAAGAGTAGTCTGAGGAAAGAATACAAATAGGATGAAAGAAAGGGTAGATAAGATAGGAGGGCAAAAAAATTTGAACCAAACAGTATATTAACAAATCAGACTCTTGTCTGGTGCTTAGGGGATTGTCAGCAGAGCAGAAAATATTCTGCTGGGTTTTACAGGTGGTTCGTTTGTTCTGTATGCCATATGCCTGTATAATTACCACACTGGTTTACTTGCAAATAAACATTTTAGTAAGGTTTCTTTCTTTTTTGTGTATTACAATATAAGTGAATAAAAGAGGAACCTTTTATAAAAAGACTGTATTTCTAGTGTATATAAGTAGGGTGTCCATGCTAAATCCTAACAGTGTAAGTCTTGTTTCCAAAATACTTTTGAGGTCCTTGGATGCTATATAACATAACTTCTCATATTCAACATTTTCCATTCACTTATTTAACATTATCTTTTCTTTTGTCCATTATGAATCTAAGGTATTTTTAATGGAGGGACTTCAGAGTGTCCTATTGTATCACTTTGACTTCTGTAAAGGTTGTTTAATGATTTCAGGTACATTATGCACTATGAAAAAGCTTACAGAAGTCTAAAATTGAAAATGTAGCAAGTATAGGATGTGACATCCATTTATGTAAGCTCAAGAATATTTTTGAGAAAATTTTTATCTATCAAGAATGACATAATATCAGATGAACATTTATAAGGAAATGTTTCACATTAGAAAGATGTCAAAAATCTAGGGGCTGTCTCATAACCAAAGATCAGTTCTGCTTTGGCATGACATGACACTGTTCTCCAGACTGTCCTACCAGTATGCCTCACAACCTTTCTTCAAAGTGGAAAAATGACCTGTCTTACAGAAGTTAGTGGATTCTCAGGTACTTTATTCCATGCTCTTCACAGTCTGAATGTAGTAACTAAAATGTCTCAATTATAGGAAAGAGGAGTGGAATATATGAAGAAAATACTCTACTCTGATTCCCCGAAAGCAAGACACTTGAAATTTGCAGCTGCATACAACCTTGGCAGAGCGTATTATGAAGGATGTGGTGTTAAGCAGTCAACTGAAGAGGCTGAAAGGTAACGGCAGTCAGTAAGTTTCCTGACAAATATAAGATTCTGTGTTACTTAAACTTTCTTTGTCCCCATTTTCTTAGGTTGTGGCTTATTGCTGCAGACCATGGAAATCCAAAAGCAAGCGTAAAGGCCCAGAGTACTTTAGGAATGCTTTATTCTGTGTCAGTTCTAAAAGATCTGAAGAAGGTAAAGCCCACTTGTACCTTTTGAGTTTCTTGAGTCTCAATTAATTTTGAGTTTCACAGAAAGGTTACAGTGATACGTTTGACTCTGAAAGCTGTATTTTAAATATAGCTAAGCATCGTCATCCATATAAGCCTATATGAACAGATGGCCAGAATCCCTCATTTTGACTCACTTGACACTGCTAGCCCAGATCATTTATTTATTTATTTATTTTTCCTTACTGAGAGAATCAGGGAGAATGATAGAATGGATTTAAGTTTTGTCAGCTTTGGTAACCTTCAGAACTCAAGCAGGTGTCACTGATTGACAGCACTGACAGTAAATGAAGCAGGTTTAAAAACCTTACAAGGATTCTGCTTTCTTTTATGTGTAAGCACTTCTTCAGGATGGTTGATGTAAAGGCTTTTATGGAAACAGTATGTGAGAAAAGCAGCTAAAGTAAATATATCCTCCAACTCTGTGCCTCTTGTTTAGGCCTTTTTCTGGCATTCCGAAGCATGTGGCAATGGAAATCTGGAATCACAGGGTGCACTTGGTGTTATGTATCTCTATGGACAAGGTATACGTCAAAACACTAAAGCTGCTTTGGAGTGTATGAGAGAAGCAGCACAACGTGGAAACATCTATGCTCAAGGCCATCTTGTGGAATATTATTACAATAGAAAATTTTACTCAACAGCTGCTGCAGTAGCCAAAAGGTGAAGTTAATTTTGTTTTATTTTTTTATTATGGTTCTTCATGTAAGACCATGTAACTCCAATTAAAAGGATTAATAAGTTCACGCTCTTGTCTCTCAAACTCAAGAGACGTTTGAGCTAATTAATTGCAAAACCTCATCTTTAAAGAGGGAATAACAAATCACAGACAAAATTAATACTATGAGGTTCTCAATTACTTAGTATACTGAGTTTAACTTTTTTTTCTGATCCTGTGAAGCACAACAGCCTTGAACTAGAATCCCAAGTAGACCAAGTAGAAGCCTACATGCAACCTTGCCTTCCTGTCTTCTCAGTTCACAATCTCCTCTAGGCTCCTGCCTTCACTGTTCCCTTTTAAACCCCTTTCGTACTTTAAACTCTTCCACTCTCCATCTCTCCCATCTTAATGTCATTTCTACCCACTGTCTTCCACTCCATCATTTCCCTGCTCTGTGGCTCAGTGTGCTTTGGTCCAGTTCTTGTGTCCTCTACAGGAACTGCAAGCATTGATACCGGGTGGGATCCTCCAGTAAGCTACTCTGAACAGCACGGCCTGGGACCTAGAAGTAGGGGAGCACACAGTGGCCAAGTTACCACCCTTTAGCTTTTCATCACAGTTGCTGCTTATGGGGAGGCGTACCCTATATGCATTTTTAAGCCTGGACCACAAAATACGCATCAGCACGCAAGTGGGTTCTGGTGATGATCTGCTCGCCTACAGGTACTGGTCTGAGCCACAGGCAGCACCAACTGACCTTCTCATAGGCAGTCACTGCAGGGCTCAATGCTCTACCTGCATACTCGTGTATTGCAGAGATAGTGACTTCTCTTATAGGCTGCAATATTTAAAATAGCCAGTCTGGATCAAGTTTCTGTATCTTGAAATAGTCATGGAGAAGAAAAGCAATGTTAGTGCCAGTTCTGGAGCTGATAAACAGCACATTTCTGTGACAAATCTCTAGAGCTGGCCAGTATATGTTAAAAGTTCGTCTGTCAATCAGACTATTAATTTGCTGGAAATACGACGCAGACAGACTGACTACTTATACAAGCTGCACACAACAGCATTTGTGCTTTTTGTGGTATGTTTATGAAGTTGCTGCTGCTGCCCAGCAATAAACTCATCACAACTTACTATTTTTCAGAAGCTGCACCCTGTATATGCCACTGCATAGCAGCAGCTCTGGTAATTCAGTAGTTCAGCGATGGATGCTTTTTGCTATACTCATTGCTGAAAAAGGATTGTTTTCTCTCTGAACTGCTACTTTTCTTTTGCACGGCAAATAGACTGACAGCTATTCAGTCCAGTCTAGCTCGTGTGGCTTGGAATGCAGCCCCTCCAGCCAGTGCTGCACTGTAGATTATTCTGACAAGTAAACAGTGTACTTCATCAGCTGCAATTATGATTGCAGAAAATAGCAACGATATCCCATACTGCAGCCAGAAATTACAATTTCTGAACCAAAAGATACTGCCACCATAGGTGAAAGAGTTCTGCTTAATTTGGCTTGCAGTTGGCCTTGAGGGCAAAAATCTCATAGCAATTCAACCAGTTGCATCAAGCATCAATACCTTTTCTCTTAAAGTTTGTTTGCCCTATGTTCATACCAACTACGCAGTTTCTTACATTATGTACATACAAACAGTATGTGATTATGTACAGTATAACCATGTCTAATATTTGGAGCCTAGATTAGCTACTGATACTTCAAATAACAATGCTGCTATCTCATACAGTTTTACTTACCCATTGCTATGGTATGTTCTTGCAGTCAACTGTGCTGAACTAGAATTTTTGCCTGACTTGACTGGGTGTTATTTGCATCAGCATCCTATTGTGTATCTTTGGCAAAGGAGGCAAAATTGCTGTGTATCAGGGAAGATAAAAGAGGAAATAGGTTACTGTTATTATATTTGAATGCTCTTGCTAATAAGTCTTTGGGGGTTTTGTTGTTTGTTTGTTTGTTTTTTTCTGTTGTGTTACTGTATTTGTTAATGGGACCAAATTAGTTGGGAGAACATTGCTCTCAACACATTCAAGTGATGTAGCAGGCACTGACTTGCAGAGGGTTACTTCAGAACAATCTTTCATAAACACTGATTTATAGGTAGCATAAACTGAAATAACCTGCACTTTTCTTTCTTTTTTCTGTCAAGTCAGACTATTTAACACAAACAACAACTAAAATGATGTGTGAAGAAGCATATAATTACCGTTTGGTATCTGGAAAGGACATGGGTCTTGTCTTAAGACAACAGTTAGAAAAAATCAATTCCCGCTTAGAAAACGTTGTACCTAGTATTATAGTAACAATACTAGGTAATTATAGCCTGATAGTTAAAACAATGTTGATTTTGTCCCTCTGATTCTTAAAATGGTTCTTGGTAAAAACAATGGATTTAACAAGGGTTCTTAGTAAAAACAACATGCTGAAAATAAGGGGACAGCAAGCAGACAGGTGCATGCAGAAGAAAGAAAATAATTGAGCAGTCATAAGTGCTTGTCCTACGTGGGTCTTATAACCTGAGGCTCTCAAGTATATCCAGGATCTTCAGATCACTATGATTTGTCAATATCCTAGGAAGAACTTGGAATTTTAGAATGATGGAATCATGGAATTGTTTGGGTTGGCCCTTTAAAGATCATCTAGTTCCACCCCCCTGCTGCAGGCAGGGACATCTTCCACTAGGTGAGGTTGTTCAATTACATGAAATAAGAGCTTTGCCTTCCTTCCACATATATATTCATTTCCATGAAATATTTTAATAGGAACAATTAGTGTAAAATATGCTGCCTTTTATAACTAGTGTGACTATAGTGAAAGTGACTGCAAAAGTTACATATTTCTTTGCTATTTAATATCACAATATTCAACTAAGGCATAACTTCAAATCAAACACTGAACAGAAGAATACTCATCAGGCTGCTGAGCAGATGCAAATTTCAGCTTCTTTTGGATAATGAAGTAAAGGAGGCTTTGTCAAGTCATATATGGTCAACAAAAATTATGGCTTGAAATAGCATTATCTAACCTAACACTGTAAATTCCACCACAGGATTACAGAAAACGATGACATCGATACGCTAGCAAAGACAACTGATTGTCTTCCTACATATGTAGCCAAGGGGGTGGCTATGGCTGCTTTCTACTTGGCTAGGTGCCTTCAGCTTGGCCTAGGTGTGCAGCAAGACCAAGCCGCTGCTAAAAAATACTATTCTAAGGTAAGTTGGGAAAGTCTTACAGACTAATTCCTATCTCATGAAATTGAGTGATACCTTGGATTTGAGGCTTTAAACTTGCTGTTTGGTTAAAAACTCCAACATTATTTATGTAAAAAAATCCCCAAAAC
This sequence comes from Aramus guarauna, assembly GCA_013400195.1. Taxonomy (NCBI): domain Eukaryota; kingdom Metazoa; phylum Chordata; class Aves; order Gruiformes; family Aramidae; genus Aramus; species Aramus guarauna. The sequence goes on along the minus strand of VXBL01000446.1, from coordinate 139,680 downwards.
CAAAAACCATCTGTGTAAATGAAGAGTGAAAAAAGTACATTGAAAACTACTTAAAATAGTCTTGAAGGGTTACTGTCTGCCCACCTGTGTAAGCAAGCAACACATTTTGCCAAACTAAAAAACAACCTGTGATAATCACCACAGCAAAGAGCTCAGTAACTTGCAAGATACATCAGCTATAATTCGAATAATTTTATCCCCAATTGATTTGCTGTCTGTCATTCTCTCAAACTGAAAACCCCTAACTTTTCCTCTAGTTTAGATTCCCTAACAGTTACGACACTCATTAATGGTATTTAAATCAGTTATAACTGGCTGTCATGCTATTTTTATGTTAACATTGTCAGCGATAGCTGAGAACCTACTCTTACTGATACACAGGAGGGAAAACAGGTCACATTTTTTGAAAGTTCTAAAGTTGAAGTAAGGTTTATTGCTTGAGGAAGAAGATCAGTAATAGCTTCTAGAAGATGAATCTGCTAAATAGTATCAGTAGCCAGTAGTCCTAGTTAAGTCTTAAGGCACAGAAGAGGCCCATCAGGATTGTACTGCTGCATGGCTGTGTGAGAGGATAGCCCTTCCCGCTGTCTCCCATCAGGCCTAGTGTAACCACCACAACTGAAAATTACAACTTTCACTCATTGTTCACTAACTGTACATCTGAGAATGACCTAGGAACATCACTAGCGTCCTAGTATAAAAAGAGATGATTTCTGTTGACTAGTGTCACACACCTCTACATCAACAAGACAAGGGACAGAAAATAAATGAGGAAGTTACCAGAAGCAGTAACTTTAGAACAAGTAAAAGACAAGTTCATACATTCAGTTTCTTTTGTACCTGGAAAATAATTCTGCTAACTGTACAATTATAGCCAGTTAAAATGAAAATCATGTCTACATTTTTAATTAACTGTTCAGCTACATTTTTGGCCTAGCCTTCTTGACCCAGTCACTTTTGAAAGAGGCAAGGAAGAGAAGATGGGCATCCCAGAGGGTACTGCAATAGATGATGGAAGTGAATGAAACCCATCCAATCTGTAAGCAGATTTATGTTGCTGACTGTGGTACCAGCACATGCCATACCAACAAACAGAATAAAAAAAATAAAACCAAGCCTAACAGTATAGTCAAGTATGCCCATTTTAAATACTGAATTTTTCTTGCATGGCATCAGAAACAGGGATTTAAAGCTGAATATATTAATATTTTAACAAAATTATTACCTCAGATTATGTCAACAAAACTTAAAGACCTTATTAATGTTATATTGACAACATACAATTTTATTTTAGCTATAAACTACAACTCCCTATTCTTTGTTTTCAAAGGCATGCCTTCTGGATCCTGCTGCGGCTTCTGACCTTGAACTGGCAGCTAATCTTGGGAGAATTTAGCGTTTCCTTTAGCTGTGACTGGTACATAAACATATTTCCTACAGTAAACCATCTTTAATCTCCAGCAATTATAGACTGCTCATCACTTACTGCTTGCTTTTCAACTTTCTATAAATTATTTCTGCTGGGGCTTAATGACCCTGCCCAGCCTCACCTGGGGCCCCAGCCACACCTGCCCACTTAAGCTCAGCCCTGGGTTATCAGTCCCCCCCTGAGCTGTGATGGAGGAGAAGGAGTCTCTGCTCTCAGTTTAGGATCTTGCTGTTCCTGACCTCCTGCCTCCTCTCTGGCCAGCCTGCTTGTGATGGGATGAACCGTGGGTTGTGAGGCTCTCTGCCCTGCCAGCCATTTTGTAGGACTACGAAGAGCTTAAGTAGATAACAAGCCCTTCAAGATGGCGGGCTGCAGCATATTACTTAAAGCAATTTAGCAATTCTTTTTTATCTAAGAAAAGAGAAAGCAAAAATCTCACACTCTTTCTTTAACTGAGATGAGGCAAAGGCAGACTTTTTAAAGATGGCATTGAAGACATAAGGTTTATCAAGGACATTTTACTGGGACAAATGTCCTGTGTTTTCTTAATGTCATACTGCTATATGGCACATGAATCAAACCAAAATCAGATGAAAATGATTGTTTCCTTTTCTGCATTTTTAGTATTTAAATTATAATATTCTGAAAAACTTGAACTTGTCTAGTTTTCACATACAACCCATACACAGGTCATGACAATTCTTAACTCTTACCTTTGCTAGTGGCGTGTATACTTTCTTTCACAGGCTTTTCTAATGCATCTAGATCTACTTATGTGTCTCACCATGTTATATTCATAGACTGCAGAGATTTGAAGGTGGAAATTGGCCTGCGTGACACTAAGCTTTACAGTTCAAACCATGTAAATTTCTAAAACTAGAAAACATTACTTACAGAACTATAAAAAAAAAAACAAAAACAAAGCATTAGTACGGAAACATTCAATATATGTGTCCCCTGCAAGAGGCTTGTTCTCCTCAATCCTTCTTCATATTGCATTTACACTGCCTGTATATTAGAAATAGTCAAAAGCCTTTTGGCTGGGAGTGTGTCTGCCTGAACAATGTTATGCTGAATCTTTTACCAAAAGATACTTTGATTAAACACTAGTAAATTTTACTGATTGCTATGGTAAGCGTGCACATTTCTGAATACCTATTTATTTGTAAAACTTTGTATGTGGAGAATTTGGCTTCCTTCTTAGGACTGTGTCGTGACTTGAAAACTTTTTTGAAACTGTTGAAACAGAAGGTTAGGTGTTATTTAAAATACTGATTTAAATATAGCATACAGACTTTGTGTACCTTAAACTACAGCCAGTCTTAACTGCAAGTAGTTTTTCTAAGAGCACAACTGTACTGAACTTGAAAGAAAGTACTGAGTGTCACCTAGGGATTTTTGATGATGTTTAATTATTTAGATGTGCATTAAGACCATATTTACATGTTTTTACATAAATTAAAAAAAAACCACTGAAGACATCATTTTCTTTCCTTGTATAAAATAAGGGAAAGATTTGAAGGTTGTTTGAAATTGGGGTATTTGAATAAAACAGCCCTGAGTAATATCAGGGAAGTTATTAGAATGGTTTAATTAAATGTCTACTTAATCATTCATAGAAGCAATTCATAAGCGCTAATCTCTGAACTAACATTTAACACAGGCATTCTGTTAGGACATACCAGTTTACAATACATATTTTCGACACAGACTTCAAAGTAACGTAAATATTCCTTACAAAACTAGTGCTGTCAAACTCATTCATTGTTGTCAGTACAGCCTCATTATCAAGTACTGCAATCCAGTTGTGTTATTTATTGCTTACAAATGCTTCGAACTAAGGGAAATCTTTGGTAAAAACAAAATTGATAAAATTTTCACAATAGCTTTACATGTAGTATTGCACAACAAGGCTTTTTCAATACACAAGAAAAAAAGGAATGCTCAAATCCTCAGTGAGGAGATTAGAACTGTACAACATTCATTAGTTAACCACTATAAGCAAAATTTCTTTTCATAAATGTTTAAAATATTTTCTGGTTTCTTTCAGCTTATATGAACATTTATTTTTCAATCTATACTTGAAACAGAAGAGTAGTCAAATAGAACAATTTAAATAAAAATTGGCAACTATACAGCATTGTTTTGTCTACCCTACTACAGCATCAGATCTTTTCAAGTCTGTTTACTTCACAAAAAAACTCAAGAGGAAAGAAAAATGCTAAAAATAATCATAGTCCTCAGCCCTCTATGGAAAAGAGGAAAATAAGTTTCATGTCTATTATTGGACATAGACATTTCTCTAGTGGTCCAATTGTGCAGATTCAAACCTAAGTGGCATTAAGCTGCTCTACATGAGCTCTTAGCTCAGGACACAGTTCAGTTAGCAGCAGTTCCAGCAAAACCTGAAAAACAGAAAAGAGTTAAGATGAGCACAGGTGCCAAATGAGAACGCCTTTTTCTTTTCTGACATGTTCAGAGCATGACAGATAACAGAAGCATGTAGGGTCATTCCACTCATCATTCATGCAACTACTTTTCTCTCATCCTGAAGCTAGCACGCGCCATACAGATAATATGGGAAATGTCTTAAGGGTGAAAGAAGGCAAGTGTCACGGGCAGCTGCTTTCAGATGGGGATTCCCACCCTGTATAAACTGGGGCTGTTCTGTGGAAGCCGCAGTTAGCTAAGCAAGCACCAGGGCGTGCACCTCCCGAGCAGGCTGCGTCCGCTCCAGTGCTGAGGCTGTGCTATGTGATGGGCTGCTGAAGGAAATGAGCCAGAAGAGACTAACTGAGAGTGAAGGTGGTATACTTGGATCCAGCTGCATACTCCAACCAGTCCCAACCAACAGTAGAGGAGCGGGACTTCTAGCAGGCTGTCATGTCCTAACTGGGAGACAGTCCTGGAGCTCTCCTTCCCTAGGATTCTCCAAGGTATGTTTATTTTTCTCAGCTATAGGAAGAAATTAGTTTGCACCTTATGAAGTTAGGCAAGTTGGATGCGGTAGAGGATCTCTTTTAGACAAAAGCAATATTGGTTTTAAACTTAAACAGCTTTTTATTATTCAAAATTAGTCAAATGGTGGAACCAAGTACATCTTTTCTGACTTAACAACAAAAAAAGTTACTTGCACACGGAACAATAGTCCAACATTTCTGCAAAAACACACACTCCAGGCTTTAATACTGAGTGAGCAGAGCTCAGCAATTGACAGGATTGTAAAGTTAAAAGGCTACTTCTCTGGTTACTCACATAGAGTAGATGCTTGTTAGCCTTCCTTTCTTGCAACGCATTGAACACTTTCACTACACCGTGACGGGCATTTTGTTGTCCAACAAGACTCTGCAGAGTATCTGCAACAAACGTTATTTCAGTTTACATTGTTCCACTTGTGCTAGGCAAACCCTCCAGCTAACACTACTGCCTATGAAGGAGAGGGAACAAAACCACCACACTTCATGGCCCTCAGTTACAAGATAACTAGTCCCTATTCACCAACCTTTTAAAAACACACAGGTAACTTATATCCCAGGTTGAAATCATACCCTTATTCTCAAGTATCCAAGTTAAATACTAGTGTATGCATCCCAATGACAACGTTTTAAGTGTTTTAACATGATATCTAGTACGCCTTTCAGGTAGTTCACCTAACAGAGTCAAGTCTAATCTCATACATCATTAAACCATACACTTAAATGCACCTTCCGCCACAAAGACAGAATTCCTACAACAGTTAAAACAGATTTAGCACTTCAATTGCTTCTCAATCTTCATAGAAAATACTTCCCACAAGTAAGTAGGTAAGAGAATTTCAAGACAATTATTTACATTTTGGATTAAATTAGAGAATAAATAGTGATCCAGTGCTTCATCATTAATTTAAAGTGCATCCAGCTATGTCCTGACATCTCTCTCCAAACTCAGAAAGAAACAAAATCACAAACCAACTATGGAAGGCTATTCTAGACAAGTAGGCGAGTATATAATAGAGAGAGTAAATGGAGGGTTGTTTACACTTCAAATGACAAATATTTTGCATGCATACCTGCTGCTATTTTTGCAATACAAGTTGATTACACAACCTAATGCAAGGGGCTATATGAGATATCTCAGTGAAGCTATAAACCAGCTCAAAGTACATTCATATGGAGGGGAGATAAAAAGCATTCAAGCTATGTTTAAGTGCATTTCCAAGGGCAAAATGGAATGATTTCGGCTCTTCCCAGTTAGGTACCTTTGGCTTTAAGTGATCCCTGAAGAGTCAGAATTATGTAAGTGGACTCCTTGTCCTGTGAACAGGGTGGGATGGAGCATCTCAGAACGGTGCCCCAAAACGTGCCTGGGCTTGGCAGGTAAGGGCAGGCAAAGGAAAGTACCATAAACCCCACTCAGTCTAGGCTGCTTCTGTCCAGGCTGCAGGTCCCTCTAAGGTTCAGTGCCTGGAAACCTCTTATCAGAAACAGACAGCAACACACAACACTAACAGCATGGGTAGACTTCCCACTTCCATTTTGGAATAGAGGAAGAAGTAATCGGGGTGGGTGGTGCCACTCTCCCTGTCTGTCAAGAACCACCTGGTATTTACTTATAGAGGACCAGCAAGGAGAGCCTTGACTTAACTTAGGTTCCCTGATGAATATTAGATACAGAAGTGCGGAGATCCTAGATTTTGCATCCACCAGTAATACCAGAATCCATGCCCTCTACCAGACAAAAAAGGCCAAAATTATCCTTATTTATGCAAATAACCATAACTTGCAACTATACAGGAAAAAAAAACAACAACCCTAAAATGCAGCAGAACAGTATTTGATTAACCAGTTTTTTATTAAATCCGTGATTAAGCAGAATGGAAGTGATCTCACCTGGAATGTTTTCTAGTAGTTTTTGCTGTGCCCTCTGTTTTGTCTCTTGCTTTTGTTCATCACTCTTGGCTCTCGGTGGTGGTGCTAACTTTCCATTTGGCCAAAAAGCATCTCGAAACACACCAATGTAGTAAACAAGCATTGGTTCACTGAACATCCAGTGTACAGTGTCACGGATTTGCCTGCAAAGAAGTGTAGAAGGGAGCACATCAGAGTTGGTGTTTCACGTTTTATGCAGATTTCTTCTTTGTACTCCTGACAGTAGTGGAAGCGATGGTCATTTTCATGTAATTATCCCAATTTATCTGAGCTGATTTCACCAGCAACACAGCAAGTTGTATTCAGCTCTGGGTGCTCTAGGATCTAGATCACTCCAGATACCTGACTGAGATGTGGAGAAGGCTACATTTCAATGTCATCCACAAACGTGTATTACAAATTACAAGTACTACACTGAAATGTGTATATATTTCAAGGATGGGCAGTACAAAGGCTCCACTGGGTAAAGACATGAAAATCAGCTCAATAATTGTAGCAAGCTCCCAAAGAGTTGCATGCACAGATGTGCCTGATGGGATAAAAACAGACATATAGCAACTTTGCATGCATGCTATGCTCACACACACACTCTCTCTATCTTCTTCCAGGTGTCTTCCATGCTAGTTATCAGCAATGTGTGTAGACATGATCAACTGAAAACTCGGTGAATGGATACTGTCAGAGACCATCAGTTCAGAGGGAGTCAACTGCGTGACTTCCCATCATTTCTCCAATTTACCGCTACGTAACGTACGTGAGAGGTTTTAAAAGCCATGCCGGCACGTGCAAATTTAGTCACTGACTGGACGAAGGAACCGCCTGTTCTGCTGGTAGATTTCTGGGCCGTGACACTTAACCTGAGTAACAGCCCCACTGCTACACCAAAGCAAAACAATGCATTTCATCAGATTCCCAGTGGCCCTTTGCCTATGTGAATATGCCACAGAAATCCCAGATTCACAGACTTTCACAAGAAAATGCATCATGTTTAAGAGCGTCAGTACTTATTGAAGGATGGGAAATGTGTTTGTATCAATCTCTGCTCTATGGAATCAAGTTGTATTCTAGGCCTTTGTATCTGACAAGAAAAGGAATTATTTTCCAAAATTTTTCTGACCAATGATATGGCTTTCCACAGGAAAGGTGTGTACAGACACACATACTTATTTCATAGCCTCGCCCAGGCCTCGCTTGGCAGACATGTCTTCAAATGATACAGAAAAACACACATCACTGTTGCACGTGTATGGGTTTCATGTTATAAATTAATGGTTCTCATGTTATAAATTAATAGTTCTCATCATGTATAAACATTATTTCAGCCACTTCAGAGAAACATGTATGTGATTTGAAAGAAATTACTTAAAATGGAAACCTGGTTTCAGATCTGGCAAAAATCTTCATGGGACTGAGATAAAGCACAAACTCATAAAAGCCATTCAGAGCTGAAATCCCATGAAATATTATGTTTTTCTAAAAGCAAAACCCTGTGTAGGGAAAACAAAATCTGGCTTCTCTGATCAACGTAACATATTTGTAAAATTGAGCTGTGGAAAACAAATGTAGATTATCATATAACACATAATGTCGAGATTTATTTTTTTTTAACAATTCTGCTCTCAGCTTTTTTTTCCTAGAGCAATGATGCAGGTTCAGTTAAAATAACAGCTACTTACTTGTTGATAGTTCTTCCAAAAGTGACTTGTACTAGTGCAATTAATGTTTTTCTGACCCACTTGAACACTAGAAGAATGAAAAATGACAGAAAATAAAGATCAAGAAGTGAGTAACATCAGGGAACCCAGTTCCATGTCCAAAGCCTTCCCCCTCACCTCTCCCCTCCCCCAAAAAATAAAAACTCACCCCTACAGTAAACTCATCTGTTACGATCCTTTATAAGATTTCACTAGTTGTACACGGGTCTCATTTTCCTTGACTGCTTCCCCTGTACTGTTTGCTATACAGTTTTAAAGTCTTGCAGATTATATGAACATATCTGTAATATGCATTTGTACCTTATACCGTAAACTTTTATGTTTAAGAATATTTCAAGTTTATTGAGCCATACAACTATCCAAACCCTTTTTTCTACTAGAAGAAGGAAAACCCCTCAAAATTCACACCCTTTTCACATCTACTTGTATAATGTTGCACACACAGCAGCATCATTAGAATTCTCACATTTTCACTCACATAAACCAAGCAGTTAGCTTTTCATTACAAATAAAGGAAAAAAATGTGAGTGCTTCCTAGTAATTACTGGCTAATCTTTCTTTCATGCTGTTCACCATCAGCACAAGAAAGTCTGTATTTGGAAGCTACATCTGCCATTTTTTGAAGGTGCTGCATTTTGTAGTAGTTACTCTGTAAATAATTTTATAGAGCCTCAAGTGTGGCCACATGTTCAAACAGAAACAGAAGTAGTCTTTATTACCATCATTCAGTTACATAAAGGACGACAAAAAATCTGGTACTGAAAGATGCCACAATTCTAGCATCTTTTCCACTATACAAATTGTAGAACTAAAATGCATACACAATATACTTAAAATGAATATTAAAATTATGTTGCTTTGTCAGTGACAGGTTCTGTAATAAAGCCATCCTTCCTTGCTCATAATTCATACATTCTAATATGCAGAAAGCATGCTTTTGTACTTTTCCAGATTATTTTTTTTAAATTAAAAACTTAGTATTGAATGCAAATGCTTTCCCCTAGCAGTTACATTTTTACTGCCAACTTATATTGGAATTTCACTTTTGAATGAAAGCTCCAAAGTTATGAACTACTGGAGACCAGCTCTGTTCCCAAACTGGCTACATAGATTGCAAGAACATTTCCACTTATTGAAACAGCAGAAAAATCCAAATTACAAAGTGCCCCAGATTTCTTGGCCAACAGATTCCACTAGCAAATAAGCAGGTTTACAGCTTACTTCCTCGCAGCTCGAAAATCTCTCCAATCAGCATGAAACATGGCTCAGCAAGAGAGTCCCTTTTCCCATCAATCTCCTCTCCGTAGTCCGACAGGTCACTATCCTCTTCCGTTTCTTCCTAGGAAGAGAGACACAACATGGGGATGCACCGCAGTTCCCCATCCTTCTTCCCAAATGGATTTGGTTTTGGCCACACTCTGGGGAAGGAGCACAGCCAGCTCTCTTAAGAAAGGGCATTAGAGCCGCCAACTCTGCCACTGGCAGATTCTGGGAAACAGGAACCTCACCAGGGAGTTTGAAAAGGGGCTGCACTTCCCACCAGTCAAGAGTGATGAGGACACTGCATTGCTGGAGTCATCACCACTGCCAGGTCTTCTGCCTGCAGCCTTGCCCCAGTAAGCACCCCCATGCTGGGTGAACCTGCCCAGATTTGCAGGGTCCACTGCCTACACTGCCCTGCCGACACTAGCTGGCTAAGGGAAAGCAGGTGATGTGGGAGCCATGTACTGCTAAGAAGCAGGTGAGGCCTGTCAGTAGGAGATCCACTCAGGCGTTTGCGACTGCAAAGCCTCCTCTGACACAACATCCATGAAGGACATCCACGATGGGGAGCTAGCCAGCTGGAGTTGTTTGCAAGGCAAGCAGCTAGGAAGGAAGGGGGAGAATCTGGTTATTGCCCAGAGAGCAGCGGGGAGCTGGGTCCTCTGGAGAGCAGACAGCGCCTTGCACAGTTGAAGCCACTCAGTGGGATCAGGCACCAGCAAGTTGTCCTTGCAGCAAACGGGGAACCAAACCCGGCAGTGGAAGAGGAACTGGCCACTGCAAAGACAAGCACCATTAACGAGTACCAGTCCCAGGCAGAAACATAGTATGGTGATACTTAGTGACCTGAGCCTGAGGATACCCAAGCTCAGGGTATCAAAGGCAGCTGAGTTATTCAGAACAGACTCACAGGAGAATGGATTCAACCACCTCAGTTTAGGCAGTACCTTTATTCAAGAATGAAGAGCAGACAGCAGGTGGTTTTTCAGTGTAATGAAGATCTGCTTCAGCATCAGGACTATACAACCCACCATTACACTTGTGGCAGCCTGCACACCCTTTTGCTTTGCTAGATCTTCCCCTGCCCACCTGTGCTTGGAGCAAAGCCATACGGAGGTAGACGCAACCCCCACTGAGGCTGGTGCAGTGCCCCAGTCTCTGGTTCAGGACTGGTTTGCATGGTGTGCTGACAAACTTTCTTCAGCACTGGTTCAAAGAAATCTGTCATCTCTTCCTCTGCCTTCCTTTCTTCCTTATCATTCCATCATCTAATACTGCTCCTTGTCATCATCTAGTCTGGAAAACCTGCTTCGTGGCTCTATTTCTTTTGCATTATTTTGGTGTATTTCTTGGCCTTATGGTCACAATTTTTCAGTCGTCCCTTGCCTGTCATTTGAATCCTGCTATACCAAGAGTATCCTCTCCTGTCTCAGCTGTACATCAGTTTGTCTTACTCCTTCATCACACCCTTCAAATCCCATCTAAAGCCCATCATTGACTTCAGGTACATTTCCAGTCTCTGAACCTCCTCCAGGTATGGCACTACAGAGTAGTCTATAACAACTCCAGTGTTGCATCTTCCAATATATGCTGGACCCTTCACTTCCTGTGTCACATTTGGCATTTTCTCTAGCACTGCTGGAGATGCTGCTTCTCTCCGCATAACCAGAAAAAGAAAAAGCCCCACAGCACTGTAAATGAAGTGCACTGTAAATGTCCATGAGGACTCCCCCGTTTGTGGACTTCTACAGTTTGAGAAGTCCCAAGCTTTTAAAGCTTTCTGCTAACATTAGGCCAAGCTGTGACTGAGGGCAAGGAACAAAAGGCCACACCATACTGACAAGAAATGCCACACAAGGAAACCACAAATCATTACCCATCTTACCACACACGCACACAAACTCACTGATGATGAACAGAGTTTTCTCCAGAGATACAGTCTGGAGCAAAATCCAGTCCTGCTCACTATCTTCCTCTGGTCAACAGGCTTCTTGGCCCCTTATTATTTTAATTATTCAAGAAATTATGTTTTATTTAATTTTTCATAGTAGACATCATTCCATACTTTCATTAGGCACTTGGGCAATAGAACAGCAAATAAACTTACTGAATTTGCAGGTAAGCTTACTGAATTGGTAGCTGAGCCCACAGGGTGCAGTTTGATAAAGACAGATGCAAAGCAGCAATAACTCACTGGGTTAATGCAGGAAAACAAAACAATTGACATTGATAAGACTACAGAAAAAGATCCCAGGGCCATACTGCTGTGGAAAAGGCAAGTGTAATACCATGATGTTTAAGCTTAAACATCGTTTGTATGACATACATACACCTATAGATACAAAAATTATTTTCGAGCATAGAGTTTCTAATTTTAGTCACCATATTTCCAAGAAAAATAATCGGCTAAGTCCAGAGCAAAACCATAGGAACTAAATAAAGCATAACCTAGCAAAAACTAGGAAAAACTGGGGCTGCTCAGTCTAAGAAATGAAAGAATAAAAGACAAAAGGAAAGTAGTAACTCCTGATAACTGAGATGATCCTAACCTAAAGTGTTCTGTGTTTGCTGCACAGAAGGGAGTGCTAGTTTGCTGGCTAAAGAAGGGAGATTGAGGTTAGACAGTGAAGAAAAAAAAAATGTTTCTAACCATGAAGAGAGATGAGAACTGGGATATGCTGCCTTGCTTGGCTAGAGAACACAGGTTATCAGAGGTTTAAAAATATGTTACACAAACACGTGCCAAGAATTTTGCCAGTACAGTTGAGTGTGCTTGGAGCAAGAGGGTAAACCTGATCACCTCCCCCAGGTCTCTGCTTTACTTTTCTGCTGTTCAGAGACTCCCCTACCATTTAGAAAATGCAATGATAAGCCTAAATTCTTATACCATAGTACATTTTCTATCCATTAACCCTTTATAAACCTAAAAGCCCTTCTTCTAGAAGATATCAACTGCATTTTTTCCCTCTGATTTGGTTTTGTTCTTGAGAGCTAAGAAACAGGCTCTAAAGCTAGCCCTGTCCAAGGAGCTATATATATACAAGACCTGAAATTGCTGCAATATCTAATCCTGAAAACAACACTCAAGAAGTAATATTGTTGCTCTAACACATATTTGAAAAATGTGAGATGAGATGTAAAAAGGCAGAGAGCTGTTTGAGAGCATTCTCTTCTACAAAGCCCAAAATACAAACTAAACCAGGAATTCTTAACTACAAAGAGAACACAACTGTAACAGTTTTGTCATGTGTGGTTTAACACAACTAACTTCATTAACGACTTTCTCCCAAATGATTTAACCCCAGTTTAACTGCTTTAGTAAATTATTCAAAATGCTATCACTGGACAAGACTGAGCTGATCTGAAGCTCGCACTGAGAGACAAGGGTGTCAAAGAAAAATTAAAGCTAATTCCAGATCCCCCCCCAATGCCCCCCCCCCCCCCCCTAAATTTTATCATTATTTTTAAACTAGGACAAATGTTTGCCATACTGATTCAGAGTCTAACAGTTTCCTAAACTCCCTCTATCTGTATCCTGTTGTCTCATCTTATATAAGCTTAGGGAAGAAGAGGAGAGAGAAGGTGGATGTGAAGTGGGATGGTCTTTGTCTGCATTTGCACAGTGCCTGGCATAATACAGTCCAGCCAAAAGTAAGCTCCTAGTCCTGCAAGTAAGAAATAGTATTAAATTTAAACTGAGTAAGAAGTTATGTTCCAACTCCTCTGTTGCCACATTCTCTGGGTATTTTTTGCTCTACTTTCAGTTTTTCTGTACCCGTTGCTTCATTTCTTTGTTCTCTCTCCTCTCTCACACACTCTCATTACAAACTCCCTTTCCTTCTCCCACATTTCCTAACTGTCTCCTCCTACACACTCACATAATACAATATACGTGCAGTCTGGCTTTTTTCTTGAGGATGTTTTCCAATTAAATAGTGGAATACAAATATCTTCGTGCTTTTATGCTACCTCTACCTAACAGTCATTTCAGTGAACACATTTTTTTTTTTTTTAGAACTGCAGTACTTCTATCAAAGTGTAAAATTAGTTTCTCAAATTCTCTTTATATTTATTACTCTGAAACAAGACATAGGCATTCAGCATCTAGGTGCAAATACAGTGCAATTTTGAAAAATGAAAATACATAGAATTTTCTTATACCCAAGAGATGCAAGACCACCTTTTTGCCTATTAACAGGCTAGAACTGGAGAAGCTCCCCAAACTCTATTTATCCTGCAGAAGGTCCATTCACTGCAGACAACTAGAGCATGTAAGGACAGTTATTTCATATAACTGAAAAGGGGAACAGAAACAGCTCCTTGGAGGCTGCATATCTGCAACATGAACCACCCAGAATACAGCGCCATGGAATTATGGTCATTTTAGTCAACGAGTGAGCTATTTTAGTCACTAATCTATTCTTCATTGCATTTTGAAAGACAACGGGGTTTTTATGGCTTAGTATCAAATTCTCCAACTGATTTGCCCACATGGGCTCCCTCCTCTATTTGCAAATTCCCTCAGTGAGCCTGTACCATTTGCCAAAATCCTTTGTCAAAACTAGTTTTGCTTCAGACGTTGTCCAGAAATTAAGGACACACAGCTGTTCCCTGCCAAGAGAAGCTTCCTAACAGAATTATTTTAACCTGTCAAACCCCTCTGACATAGGCATGTCAAGAGCACAAAAAGTGGAAAATTCTGCTATAAAAAATAAACAATCCCACATGGACTGTAATGTGTTTATTTGGGATAGGTTACACATATGCCTATAGATATTTATCAAAGGGCAGGAAACGTATTATATTAATGAACAGCTTTTAAATTCATCGACAGTTCTTATTTTTGACTCTTTGTTCACTTACAGTAAATTAAAAAATGACCTTTGGAAATGCATTCCAATATTACCTGCCATTCAAATGCATTAAATTAATGGCTCTCCCTGTTTACTTTGGGTAAGTAATTAAATTTGGGAATATTACTTTTCTACCACTTACCTCCTGATGAGAAAACAAATCACCAGGAAGTCGTTCTAGAAACGAGGAAAGCGAAAAAGATGACTTCTTTCCTTGCACATCAATAACTTTGAGGTGCTCTGGGGAAGGGCTCAAGAAGGCGTAAAGTGCTTCACTCTGGCAGAGCCTTTCATCAGAGAGCAATTTCTATGAAAGAAAATTAATGACAGAAACAACACATCAATTAAATATTTCTTGTTAAGAACAAGATGTGTCAGGCCATCCAATAAGACTGATTAAGACATGGCTCAGAGGTAGAGTGAGGAAAAAATCCATGCCTCACAAAGATACTTCAAAGACTTCTAAGGGATTAGAACTAGTAAGATTGAAGTTTTTAATCTTACAACTTTCTTTTTAAATAAAAAAATGTTCTAATTTGTAAGAAATTTGTTGTGAAGTGTTGTAGTTAAAAGTGGCAATTACAGGATTCATTATTTACTATTTTTTAAGTAATCAAAGTTTAAATTAACTTACTAGAGGAATGGTTGCTATCAGCCAAATTAATCTCAACTTCAGGCATTTTAGACAACTTTGACATTTATAGCATCAAACTTTACATCTGACCTATTTGTTCTAGGCTCTCTCTTTAGTCAATAGAGAGGCAACACCCACTCCAGAGGCACGATTCAATTCTCCTGCTTAGACATCTGTTGGTTTTGTCTTTGTTTTCTTACCTGCAGGAAGTTATTAAGCTGGTTTTTGGATTTCTCCATGAATTTCTGGTCTACAGATTTGAAGGGCAGCTTGCTGAGCGAAGGCAACTGAACTTTCTTTAATGATGGAAAACACTGTAGGAGAAAGGAGAGCTTACTTAACGTGTATGTGCAGAAAAACACAGATGGTTCAAAACAGAAAATATGCAGATAAAAAACTAGCTCTAAAAGGCTAAAAGCCCAAAGGCTGGCACAAAAACTGGCAATATTACATTTTTAATCTGGTTTACCCCCCTCCAAGCATCATTCTGACAAATTTTAGCAATTTGCATCTTCTCCCTCCCCCAGTTGAGATTCATACCTCACTGAGTTTCCGGTGTAGGTTCTGAAACTCACTGAGCTTCCTGGGAACAGTCCAGTTCTTAGTTTCAGCTCCACCAACTTCTTGTAAACTCACCATGACAGAGTAACAGGGCACTTGTTCTCCATTCTCTTCTAAAACCTTGCGGGGAAGAAACCAACACATCAAGTATACTATCTTGAAAGCAAAGAGTGGATCATCTGAGCTGTCAGATGACTAGCTTGCAAATTCAGTTGTCATCACTGCCCCATCACTGCTTCTCTTGCAGTTTGAAGGCTACACACGGAGCAATCCCCTGAAATGGACTAAACCTTACCCACAACGCTATGTCAGTCCTGAATCAGTCCTCCAGCTAGCCACTATTACACTTCACATACAGCTTTGCAATGCCGTCCATCAGCAATCAAATCTCCCTGAAATGTCTTCTTCAAAGAGCTGCATGTATTATTTCAGTTTTTAAGGTACCTACCACAAGGCTTTCTGATAGCTTACCAATACACCATCTCTCCCATCTGCATTTTCCTGACTGTTCTGCCATTATTCCCACCCTTCTTTCCCGGGGCTCATGCCAAGGCTCCCTGACACGCCAGACACAGCAGCTCCGCAGCTGGGCCCTGCGGCAACTGGTGCTGTCTCAGAGCAACTTCTCTGCTCACTTGAGCTACTCTGCATGCATAGAACATGTGGTATCCACGCGGGTGTTTGCTTCTGAGGAGCTCACAACTTGACAAAAATACTCATGAATCGAGCTGTACGACAGCCAGAGGAAGGAACAGTGATTAACCACATTGTGCAAATGGGAGAACTACAGCAGAGAAGTTAAATGATTTTTCTTGAGACAACAGCAGCAGCATGACCATATTATTTCTTAATTTGATGAGCCATCCAGAATTTCACCCTTACATCCTAATGGTAACACATTTTTGTTCACTTATTTTTAAGAGACAGTTAAATAGATTATGAAAGGCAAATAAGGGAAATGCATGAAATATACAGCTTTTTTTTGCCAAACTCTCAAATGCTTGTCTTAATATACATGCAAATAACAGAAAGGTAATTATAAAATACCACTCTCACACAATCTTTTTGAGGAGAGTAATAATTTTTCAGCTTTTGGGGCTTTTTTTTTTTAAGAATATTTAATCCAATTAGGATAAGAATAAACTTTAAAATTCATATAATTATGACACATTTTCTGAGAAGCCTGAAAAGGTCTGACAACACTTAATGCTAGCGACAGATAATTTGATGAGCAGCTGCATCACCATTGTAAAAGACATACAGCTAAAATGCATCTTCATATTTTATGGCTGTCCACGGAGAATATTCCCTGCGATGCACTACTCCCAAAGCTGCACATGGACAAGTGGGAAACCCAGTCTGAGGCCTACGTTTCACATCTCACTGTACAAAAAAGCTGCAGCAGCACCTGGACAGAATACAAAGCACCAGCTTGAACATCTGAAAATGTGCCTGGTTCCCAGCACAGCTATTTGGGGAACTGCCTTGCTCTTGCCAGACTGCTACAGAAAGAGATGCTTGAATAGCCTCCAAAATGTAGGTCAGAGGGACCTGGCACAGAAGGACTGGGATCTCCTGGAACAGTCCCTGCCCTGTCTACCCCTGAGCTAGATTGGATTTGTTTGTAGACAACTCACAAACACCTCCCAGCAGCAGCTTTTGAAAACTAGGAGGTCAGTGCTGAAAATGCTGATTTGAGTCATGCCTCTCATTCTGCAGTACACATTTGTCCCCAGGGCAGGGATTTGCATGTGTGTAGGGTCATCTGAAGTGTAATTGTCAGGAGAGAGTCATCCCCCTGGAAGGACATTTTCAAAAGGGAGG
Source organism: Aramus guarauna (assembly GCA_013400195.1). Lineage (NCBI taxonomy): Eukaryota > Metazoa > Chordata > Aves > Gruiformes > Aramidae > Aramus > Aramus guarauna. The sequence goes on along the minus strand of VXBL01000446.1, from coordinate 122,494 downwards.
ACCTTAGTACTCCTCCTGCTTTCATGTTAGGATCCATGTGCAAAATCATTTAAATTCTAATTACTAGATGGAGATGCATTACAATTTCCTTGAAATACCCTCATAAAAATAACTGAAAGTCTTCAGGATCTTCTTAAGAAAGCAAAATTTTTGACCAACTTAAGTGCTTATGCATTTGTTTTTTGAAATTAATGAGTCAACTCAAAAACACACAGAAAAATAGGATGTTAGGGTGTCTTCTAAATGAGGAGATCTCATCCTTTGCTGTAACAGGTACCATCTCATACAACTGCTACCACGAATGAATTCAAACTTGTGAAACAATTTTTTTCGATCCCTGTTACACTAGAAGTCTGCTCTAGACCCTCACCCTGGTCATTGGAAGTTTCCTTTCAATTTCCAAACTCATTTCCCATTTGTTCCAACACCTCTTCATCCCTTCCGTATGTTTACCCTTATTGATGTGGTTTTATAGACAGTCTTACTCATCCGAGTCTTCCTTTTGCTCAGCTAAGCAAACGAAAGTGCTTTCACAATCACTTCTCATGGGAGAAGTTCCTCATTTAATCCGTTCAATTCCATCCTTCTCAAACGCAAACCTGCAGAGCGACTGTAACCATAGACTCATAGAATGGTTTGGGTTGGAAGGGACCTCAAAGACCATCTAGGTCCAACCCCTCTGCCATGGGCAGGGACACCCTCCACTGGATCAGGTTGCCCAAAGCCCCATCCAACCTGGCCTTGAACACTTCCAGGGAGGGGGCATCCGCAGCTTCTCTGGGTAACCTGTTCCAGTGCCTCACCACCCTCACAGTGAAGATTTCTTTGTAACATCTAATCTAAGTCTATTCTCTTTTAGTTTAAACCCATTACCCCTTGTCCTGTCACTACACTCCCTGATAAACAGTCCCTCATCTTTCCTGTAGGCCCCCTTCAGGTACTGGAAGGCCGCAATCAGGTAACACTTCATCTCAAACAGAAACTCCTCTCCTCATGTATTCAAGGGCCACATTTGCCTTCTTTGTATCTGCAGCCCACTCAAGATGAACTGCACATCTGACAAGCCACCAGTGTACCTACTGCTTCCAGCCAAAAGGTGCTCCAACAGGTCAGAGCCAAAGTCCAGAGCTCCTGCTGAATGCCAAACCTTGCATGCCACGCTATGAGATTTCACCACACTTTCTACTGCTCTCATCCTAAAAATCATCCAGTTCTTTCTGAGAACCACGCTAACACTCTTCCAGCTCTGATTCTTCATGAGCCTAAACTTAACATTTGTGCTCTGGTTTGGTTTTCCAAGTCCAAAGGAAGTCCAAAGGTCATATGATAGTCTCAGCCCTGATGGTTTCACAGCACAGGCAAAGGCTCTCAGAATTAGCCCCTAGGGTGGCATTTCCACAAGTCTCCTCCTCAGCCCTTTCTCAGCCCCTTTCCTCAGCTTACACGTGAGTCTTTCAGGTTATTCACTGCTACTTACCTGGAAAGGACAGAATCAGCCCTCAAGTACCTAAAGTGGCTTCTGGCTATTGGGTTGTTTTAGGGGTTTTTTTGGGTGGTGTTTTTGGGGTTTTTTTAAGCATTGGCAGGAACTCCATATCCTCAAGACAATGTAAAGATTGTTTCAAAATTTACTGTCTACTAGCATGCCATAGACACCTAGTCCACAAAAGGTAAAAACTTCTACCTTCTCCCTGTGAGGCACAAAGTCCCAAAGTACACAGAGATATGAACAAGGACATTGACACACCTACACCATTAAGAAAACTTACAAGGTGCATGCCGGAGCTGAGCACCTCTTACCAGGGTGTGTGGCATGGTAACAGTAAGAAGCATTCAGTGAAATATTGCAAAAACAAATGAGGAACAAATATTATTAAATACTTCCCAGGAAGAGCTATAGCTATTAGCTGCAGTAGGTAAAATGTAAATTTAACTTTAGGAAAAACTGTAGTAATAGTTCAGTAAAGTAACAAGCTGCCAAGGAAAGTCACTAAATCACCTGTTGGAAGCGCCAAGGGCTGGTCCAGACATCCACCAGGAGTGATTAAACATTAACAAAAATTAGCCCAGTCATTAAGCCAGTGAAGAACTGTGTGACTCACCAGAAACTGCCTTCAGTCAGAGCAGCTTTCTGAAATAGCCCACCCGAGCTGTGCAGCAGTGAAATAGGGGCTAATCAGACTGCTGTTAAAAAAAAAAAGTCCCTTAAAAGTCCCTTTTAAACACAGCAAGACCATGCAAAAGGCGTATCCGGCACACCATTGTTTTACTCAATTCACAGGAAGCTAATTTTCTTAACTTCCACTGAGCATAAACATCCTAAATTCCAAGATAGCAAGACAAGCTATTTTTTTTTATGTTATTCAAATCTACAAACTCCATTCCTTGTACAAGCAATAGATTTTTAAAAAGATGTTATGCTCTGAAACAGTCGTCTGCCTTCAGACAGAGGAGGCAGAACATCTGCTACAATACAAAACGATGCAAGGCCAAAACCACTAAAGCAAGTAGAGCAGGTTCAGTTACGCACCTGTGTTTTATACCTGCTGGTATGGGGGGAATACACTTGTCACAGGGAGGTGACTCCTAGAATTAGACAAGGTGTTACCACGGGTCCCCTCATTCTTCATGTTCCTACTGTCTTTTTTCAACCTCTACCAACCAGCCAAAATGGTGAGTCTCCAAAAGACAGTTTTATATCAGTTACCAAAAGACACCAGCAGGTTTACGCATTATCTATTAACTGGTTTAGTAAATCAGTTTAAAAGGTTGATAACAAGCTATTACCCTTTCAGCTCAAATTCTACAGCAAAATTTACTCTTACTAAGCTCTTCTGCAAAAAACACACAGCTACCAAGTTTTTATCTTTCTAAAATCACACTTATATGCTAGGATTAGCAACAGCACATTTTGCAGATAGGAAGACAATGTCACCCACTCATACCTCCTGAAATCATCAACTGCAGCCATAACATTCCTGAGCAATTAATTAACATGGATAACTACAACATTAATGTTTTCTCCAGCCTACCCTTTGAAGCAGAGAGCTGCAAACAGCACAATTAGCTAAAGCCTGCATTTAATTATCAAATCCAGTACTACTTATAAGTTATAGTTAAGGCAGCAATTAGAGGCTTCCCTCTTACTGAGTTGAACCACCTTCTCATCTGGTAATAAGGGAGATGCTGGGTAGTTCTGTATGGTGCCCCTTACCAGAAAGCTGCCATTCTGCAGTTTTGCCACACACGGTATTGCTGGGTTTTTTAAAACCAGACTTCAAAAGCTACAGAGAACTCTTAAAGACAACTTAAAAGAGTTTCAGTGTTCTCAACTGTGTCCCCTGCAACCATCATTAAAACAAAAACAAACCTGGATGTTTACACATTAAGAATTTTTTTTTTTTAAATGGCACCTTGAGGTTTTAACCTGTTGGATCGATGACTTCTTTTACGGACAATGAGTTTAACTGTTGACAGACCTATCAATAGTTTGCAAGAGCTCAGCACACAACCAAATAAACTCAAGAGCACGTAATTTTTTCTTCCAAGAAAAATTACATCAAGGAAACTACTTATACTTATTTAAGGAACATTTTCTTAGTAGCACAGGAAGGCAAGCCAGCAGAGATCCAATTAATCTTTAATTCTCTGGAGTGATACTGTCAAGAAGATTGCTTATGTACAGTGTGAGCCTACAGTTACTACGTAACAAGCATTTATTGGGTTCCTTTCATGGCAAGTGTTAATAGAAAGCCATAAGATGGTAATACTTTTTGTTTCCATTACAATTTTTTTTACATTGATTCTATAATTGTCTGCCTACACACAAACAGAAGAGCAGAACAAGACAAAAAAAGAAAAATTTAGCTTCTCCTTCACCTCACAGATTTAAAGCACTTTCTGGGTATTCTACTCCCTTGAAACTGTACTGCCATTAAATATAGTATTACAAAACACAAAAAGTGTAAGTACTGCATCTTTGAAACATAGCAGAGACACAACTGCACCCAAGTGTGATAGCACAGTAATGTAACGAGGCAGTTCTCATGAAACACAATGCCCCTAACGTAGCAAATTGCTTTACCCAATGCCAAAACCAGTTCACATACATACAGGTGTGAGTCCATTACAACAGTGTCTGAGGACTAGAGATTTTGTATATGCATTATAGTAGTCGCTGGGAAACAAAGGAGGAGTTCAGAAGAGGTTAGGGTTTCCTCCCCCCCCAAGTAAATACAAAGTAAACACAGAGTACACAAAGGTGTAAGGAAAGTATATATAGGTTTTTATTCTTCTCTTCATGCAAGTTGGAACTGACTCAGAAGATAAAAAGCCATAAAAAACCCCCCATACCTCGCCTGAGACAATGAAGGCTTTCCACATGCCAAGATTCTCACACCACCAGTCTGTTCTTGCAATGTGAAGCTGAAGGTCATTGTGCTCTCTCTCCATCAGAGTAATTTCATCCTTCAGCTTAGAAACAATCTGCGGAGGAAAGTTTATTGATTACAATCAGAAAGAAAAACCTTGTGCAACATGCCTAGTTGCGTCTTTATGGACACTACTCAGAAAGGAGAAAAGGTACAAAAGCAGCGAAAGAAAGAACAACTCACATAATAAAAAAAAAATCATAAGTGAGAGAATCTATGATGCCTCTAATCAACTTGTAGAATACGCAGCAGTCTTAAAGGTCAACCCTGATACTAAAATAAAAAACAAGTTAGAAGAACATGCTATTATCACACTATCAGCATAAAAGGCACTGTAGATAGAATTACATATTACACACTATATGTTTTATACAAACTTGAAGTTGCAATTATTGAAACACACATTACTGAAGACATCCTCCTTACCATTTTCTTTCAACCAAAGAACCTGGGAATAGATTTCATTTCTAAGTTCTAGCTATGTTAACAATCACTCAAGAAAATACCACCTACTGATTTTAATTTTGGAAAGGGAAGGATTTATAATTGTGGAAAGCACACATTTAAAAAGATGTTCTCATCAAAACATAGCTCACCATCATAATCTCATAAAGGAGAAATAGTGTATCTCATCACATCAGCAAAAAACTAAGTAACCATACATACTACCAGGAGACAGTATAACAAGAAAAGGTGGAAGTATACAGAAGATGTGACATTAGAAATACAGCAAAAGAAGCTGACACCTTTTTTTACTTTTTTAAAATGATACACCACATAGTCAAATTTATGAGTTTTGGTTGTATGACTTGTACCACAAGTGGTACATTCTACAGAGCTACAGTACTTCTTTTTCAGAATTTTTGTCTCACATAAGATGTGAAATACCTACACGACAGCTACATAACAACCTTCTAGCATATACCTAACCTTCAGATTAATTTAGTTTTTAATTTATTTACTATTGACATACAGATTGCTCTGCAGTCACCTTACATGGACTCGTGTAAGTGGAATTCAGGAACAATCAATAAATACAGAAGAACTGGTAAGATTTCATCATAAGTAAATAGCTGCTATGCTTATAAAACAAATACTGAGACTATAGCAAACTAGGTCCATTTTATTATTCTATTTCAAAGATGTACATATTTTCAAAGACAAAAAATGCTTTAGAAGGAAAAAAAATACAGGGAAAACCTCACTACTTTAGAAGGGGCACAATCTCCGCCTCCCCAAGAGCTTAGGTATAGAAAGAACATAGCTATTATTTCTCAGGAATGCAAAGGGAACAGACAAGTGATACATCCATATGAATGCAACAATATATGAACTTATAGTTATACAGTACTTTTTGTATCAAAGAAAAAAAAATAAAACTATAATGCTACAGAAACAAATGGTATCACCTAACTCACACACTCAGTTTTGTTCAGTACTTGTTTTGTACTTCTCTTTTTGGCCGTGATGCAAATTTTAACTTAAAATCTAGTTGGTTATAAGAGCACCTCTTAGAATTTCTCAAAGTGAGTTTTATGTTCACTCCTGATACAGGTACACTAGAATTATGACAGATCTGAACAAGTTAACATAAAATCCCTCCAACGTCCACATAATTCCTGGTAGAGACAGAGGCATTTTTCTGTTCGGTAAGTCCCATTTAATTTCAACAATTGTGTCACCCAGTCTTGTTTGAAAATAAGTCTTAGCAAGCATGAGAAAGTGCTCTCCGTGGGGGATGTTAAGGTTTTGCTTTGCTGCTGAGGATGACAAGATTGAACTCTAGAAAGAATGCAGTCCCTGCACATTTAGCGTGGTTGCAGAGGGTGGCATCAGGCTGCACTCACAGACCCAAGGAAGACACCTGCTGAGCTTGGGGCACGAGACACTCACCGAGGGTAGCACCAGTCGCAGACCTCCAAAGATCAAGCTGTCTTCTATGGCAGTGGGTCCTGTATGTCAGAGATACTGCCTGAGACTGCCTGTCATCTTTTCAGGTCATCTTTGCTACTCTTTATATTCCACAGAAAGAACTGAAATAAGACTTCTCCCTACAGAACATTTTCTTTTAAAACTAGCAGCATTCCACGTACAGCTCAAACGAGCAGCTTTCTTCCTTGACTGACTGGCATCTTAATTTCACAGTGCTAGAAGCCACTTACAAGATATACGCATGGGTTTTGTATGGGTCTTGCAGCAAAGGCATTTCAAAAAGAGAAAAAAACAATTCAGGAACAGCTAGAGGTTAGAACATTTAATACAAAATATGCATGACATTCCCCTTCATATGGCACAAAACTGTGGAATTGTTTTTTACTTCATATGACAAAGAACCGAATTTTTCCCTGCCACATCCAGAGGAGAAAAAATAAAGTCCCTGTGCCAAGGCACTCTCACACTGTCAACCCTAACTATCCATTTAAAAGCTCCACAGGTAAACACTACTGCAGTAGTACAGGCATTAAAAAAAAAGGGAGGGGGTGTGCAGGGGGACACATCTGTGCTCCTACCACTCTGAACAGCAGTGGCTGGATGACAAGAGTCATCTTCTGCCAGCTGAGGCCACACAGAGCAGAGCAGCTGTGTGCAGGACACCCCAGACCAGCTGCAGACACATTTCCAGTTGTCTGCAGTAACCTCTGGCAGAAGGGAGATGTCAAAGGGACAGAGGGAATGAAGCCAGCCAGGCTGGCCTCAAACGTTACTGTCCACGTCTTTCTCTTAGAGGTAACTATCCCCAGAGCTGGGGCAGCAGAGAATGAGTGGGGTGTCAACTTCTATTCAGATCAGTGTCTTAGCACTGACCCTGAGTGAAGCACCAAATGTAAGAACCACTCAGACCCTGAGCAATGACTACTGCCCAGGTCCATTTCTGCAATCCCTAGCAGGAGGCCATTTTAGGGAGACACCTTAGCTACTTGTTCATCTCACCCACCATCTACTATTTGCAGCCAACCTCATTACACCTGAAAAGCTTGGCCCAGCTGCATCTGAACAACAGTCCTGTAACAGCATCCTCAGTAGCAATGCAAATGAGTTGGCCTAAGTCAAATGCAAATCACTTGCTTCCACCTGAAGATGTTCTTAGATTGCTTAACTGTTGCACTTTGCAAAGAGAAAAAGAGATTTTTTAATTATTTTTTTTTTATCCAAGCCCAGAGAGACTAATTTTCACATCCCTCAGCATTTTTAGTCTGATGAAAGTGTGCCCTGCAGGTTTCCCCTAGCTCCTTATAAAGGAAATCAGTCACTTTTATAGGTTTGGGTCATGTGTCCCCCCCTCCCCCCCCCCCCTTAATTTAAACAAGCCAGTCACAACTGTAGAGATTATGAAACTGTGCTGTGATATTTCAAATCCAGCAGAGGGAGCAGAAGTTAACTAGCACATCCCTCCGCTGCACTGCTGCAGATGCGGCAGGGACACGAAACAAGCTGCCATGAAGAATTATACAGATATAGGTGGGTAGAGATGTAAAGAAGAAATAGTATTTGCCACCAACAAAGCAGCAAGGCCACAGAGAGAGACGTTGTCATTCTATGACAAACAAAGCAATATAAATCGTATTTGCAATTTTAGCTACAACAGCTTTAAAAAATTGAAAAACCAAACAATTAAAACTAAGCTCTGATTTCACTTTCTATAACAGGCTGATTAAAAAAAGCAATCTAACCTGTCCAAAAAGAGCTTGACAACTGGTATTACACAAACATACACATAATATATATTAAAAAAAAGACCCAATACACTAAAGGTACTTACCTTTTTGTCGGGTTTTGGTGAATTACATATGGAATTTAGAGCTTGTTTCTTATACTCAAGCTTGTCATTTAGCTGGCGAAGTTTATTTACAGCATAACTGGCCTGTTCGTTAATTCTTGTGCTGCATTCTTCAGTAGCTTCTTCACAACCTTGGCTCTAGGAATAGAGGATGGGAGTAATTGCATTGTTAATATGAAAAAGGAGACAGTTACTGTTTGCTCCATAAGCATTTTATGTATAAGAACACTTAACTCTTGATACAGATGAAAATGTAAGTATAAAAGATTCTAATAGATATTCTAACCATCAGATCCAACATGGAACATAAGTCTGTTAAAAAAGACCCAACACAACAGAGAAAGCCTCATTACCTTTTATACTACAGCTCTTTGGCAACTCTTGCCAACTGTGTAAAATGACCTTCAAGCTAAGGCTTTAGTGTAAATGAGAGGAAGAATCAAAGATTATTTTAAAAGCAACAACAGCTTAGTAGTCATGATCAATACTCAGAGCCAGAGAGAAAAGCAAATACTTAGCTCTGAGCTGAAAGATAATGAGACGGGGACAGGGACACACAAAACAAACAAAAAAATCCACAGTTTTAACAAACCGTCCTGCCTCCCACAAACCTTCACAAAACAGATTTATCAGCCTGCAGAACCAGTCCCTTCTCTTCATAAACAGATTTTACTGCTGTTTTTAGAAGAGTTAATAAAAATGTGTTAAAGCAATTATGCATTACCCTAAACTCATAAATAATTTTCTTATATTCATTCAGACAAACCAATAGCTTTTTCCATCTTGTGTACTACAGGCATGCCAAAAAATAGAAAACTTCACACCTTTCAGTGACATTCTCTTTAACATCTTTTGATATTTGCTTCAGCCTCCCCTTTTTTACTGTACTTCCCCAAATAGGCATGAAGACCTTGAGATCCAGCAAACACAGCACTGTGATGTTACTGTTGCCATGTTCAAAGATCTTTGAGGTCTGCTTGTGACTGAATGTATTTTAATTTATCTGTGGGAAGCTATGAATCTAATCTCATGAGTTTTGTGTTATTTAATTATATTCCCACTAAGTAAGCTGTATCTTTATATAATTAACAAAAAGCTAACAGAAGGAAGTCTCATAGTGTACTAAATTCTGTGTGTTTTTGAGGAGACAATCCTACTGTAAATTCTGCAGTATTTTACACCTTAGTAAAAAACACCTAAGAAGAGATACAGTAGCAACAATAATTAATCTCCTTAGTGTGATCCTTATAAGGGAGAGTAACATAATACAGAAGTCAGGAGTTCCAGGCTAAGAAACCCATGCCCTTTTCCCGCTCTGCATTTGCCTGCTATGTGGCTGAGTAAATAACATTAGCTCTATGCCCCATCCTTTCTTCTGTCTATTCTGCATGGACTGTAAACTCCTCAGGTCAGAGACTGCCTCCAAGCACGTACACAGAGCTCAGCTCACGGAAGCTTGTTGTCATCTCCTTGCACTATAATAATACAAATAATAATTAACAATGCTGGGTGTTATTCAAAATGCTGTTGAACAGAACCATAAAATAAAAACTTATACTTGTTGGGAAGCACAGAAGTCAAAATGAATCAAAAAATGCTCTTTTCAACACTGAAGAATTAAAAGAATTTTCATATGAAGTTTGGTTCTAGTAATCAAACGATTGCAATTAATTACAAATAAGTAAGGCTGTGCTCCCAGAGGTAGGGTACATGATTTCTGTCATTAACATTTCAGATACTTATAGCAAGAATCACTGTGCTGAATGACTAGATTTATCTCAGAAATGCTACAATTACAAGATAACAAGTTACCTGTATTCAAATTATCAAATTTAGCAAATAAACAACCAACACTCTCAAAGCTGAGATCACGAAGGATTGTGACATTTTCCCCTGAGTGCTAAACTGATGACTTCCATTTCTGTGAGTGCTGCAGAACGCAGACTTTGGGCTTATTTTAGGGATCTGACACACGCAGCACTGATGCAACCACCAGACCTTCTTTCTTCAAAGTGCTGAATGCAAGCACTGCTTGCTTCCATATTTTTATGTCTACTCATGACCTTTTAAAGGAGGTTTGTCCAAGGAGCAAAGTGATAACAGATCAGAAGAACGAAGAGCAGCTCGTTCCACCTGCAGCAGAACCAGCAGTCTGGCCTTGCCCCGATTCCGATCTTCTGATTTCCTTTTCTCAAGTTTAATCAGGGCTCACCCTTTTGTCCTCCCCTCCATGAGGAAACTAGATGGCTTTCTACCTATCCAGCTACAATAGTGAAATTTATAGAAAGTTAATGTAGGTAGCTCCCACAATGCCCCAGGAAGTGAGGACACAGACCTCCAAAACCTAAATTAAAATTAAAACAATTAGTATTTGCTAACAATATGGATCCTCCTAGAAATGTCAGATTTCTCAGCTGTGGTTTCCTATACATGGGAAGGGGAAAAAAAAAACAAAACAAACCCTATTAGCCAGTAGTGCATTTTTACCAACATCTGAAAGCCCACTGGAAGCTTCAGAAAGAATTTCTTATAATTTATTTTCACCTCAAAGACACTGAAGCAAGGCACAGAGCCATTCTGATTGCTCTATTTGAGACATGCTGTAACAGTATACATGACTTCATACATAATTTGTTGCCTAAAATGCAAAAAACCCTTTAACCATATAAGCGAACTTGGCAATATATTAGTCTTTAAGGTTTCACAGCAGACGCAGCCTTCAAATCTGGCACATATATATACACGTACTCAGAGGAAGGACAGATGATGCTGCTGTCAAAAATCTAATTTTTTGGCAGCTATAATAAATGTTATCTGACAGAAGACAGTTAGCCCTAAAGTGTTGTGTCAGTTTTCTTAGAGAATTGGTTATCTCTGTTTGACTCTGAATAAAATATATAAAAAGCTTAAAAAGCACAATGTTTAATACTTAGAAAGTTCCAGACAAAACCAGTAAGCCTTTTCTTGAAGTCCCAATGGTTGCAAACACAAGGACAGAAAGTCTTTGAAGCACCTACCACTCTCAACACATAGCTGAGTTAGCAGTGAGAAAAGTAGAAAACACATCTTGAATCTTTTATCAAGGAAAAGAATACAGGGAGAAACAAACAATGAAAAATTCAGCAAGCTCTAAAAGTTCATATTCAAAGTAATTTACTTATACTAGCTCATCTCTGCAGATTTGCTGATATGCAGACTACAAGGACTATAATAGCTCACCTACAGAAATTAAAATCGTATTTAAGCAGTAAATACAAAAGCCTTAGATTCTGGAAAAATTGTTTCCAAATTGCAGAATGTAGATCAGCACCTCTGATAAGATTCTGCTGCTTATTTGGCCATTTAGATCTAGTTTTAGACAAACTATTACACTTAATTGTGTTCTGAGCAAGTTCACATGTGAAATTAAGATACTCATGGTGATCTGAAGTGGCAGCCTGACTGAAAGATGCTCACTAGTCTGAGAGATGCTCTTGTCAAAATGTTCTTAGATAAAGGAAACACAAGTTCCCCCGACATGACCAATTTAGAGAACCCACTGAAAAAACCTGCCCCAAAAGAGCTGCCATTGGGTTATTGCTTATGACATTTTGAATGTTCTGTTTCAGTATTTCCAGTTCTACTGCTATTTTAATCAGTTTTATCTTCCAATATAGTGGGGTTTTATTAATTTGTTGAATAAATCAATAGGTTAAGATTATCTTTCTCTTTACTTTTTCTCTTTTGCACAACTTTTAATACCTATTTAGTAGCTAGGAAATTCACAGGGGACAGGGACAGACAATGTCTAGACAGAAACCTACTGATGTTTCAGTGAGATTTCCTTCATTGAAAAGCAGAGCAGCTCAGCTTGTATGAGGTATGTTTTGCATTCTCTGATACTAAGGAGCATAACGAAAGACACAGAATACAGAAGGCTTAGGAATCTGAAATATCTATTTTAACTAATTTAAACTTTAAGTAATCAGTGATTTTGCAACATTTTGTTTCAAAGGGCTTGTAAATATACCAGGTCTACCTGATGAAACTACAAGAGCAATAGTATTTATAAATACATCAGGAAAAAAAAAAAAAAGTAGTCCAAAGCTCAAGGACAGAAGATGCTACTATATGCTTTACTCAAGATCATCTTCAGATCATCTTAAATAGTGAAAGAAACTGTCCGTGTGACTCACCACTTCATCTTTGTCCTCAGGAGTTAGCTGAGTAGAACTTCTTTCTTCTTCCTTCTTGACTGATCTCTCATATAAATCACTGACAATGAATGAGGGGTAGTATCTGTCCTTCAGAGTTTCATAAACATCTGCCTGAATTCTGTAGAATACTTCAATGCCTTTATTTCCCACGAGACTTTGCTGTATTTCTTTATAAAGCGATTTTTCCACAGGTATTTCTCTGCTTTCCACAAAGAATTTCTGATAAATTTCACTCACCAGTTGAGGTATTTCAGCCTAGGAAGCAAGGAAGGAAAGGGAGGGAGAAGAGAATAATGAAAAAATGTTAAAAATATCAGGATGACTCAGGATCCAGGTGCCTGATTTGAAGGATGATCAAGCTAATTTCACATCCAGATGTATGAGAATACATCTGTGACTCTCTTACTGGAATCAAGCACCCTGCCTGCATACCTATGCTAAGCAGTCAATTTAACAAATATCGGTATTTATCTTGTGAAGAAACAGCTGTGCTCTAAAATTACATAGCTTCTACACCCATCGCTTTTAAAAGTATGCTCCAAAGTGGTATTAAAAGGGAAAAAAAGTGCTAGAGCAACATTGTGGTCACCATTTTAAGTTCAGATTGTAGAGTTCAGCTGTTACCAGCTCTTTTGTCTCCTGCTGGATAGGATCAACTCACTTCATACATCACTATAATTAATTTTTGAGCGGGGAAAAGAAAGGAAAAAAAAGAAAAAAGAAAGGGAAAAAAGCACACCCAAAGAGATGTTTACCAGTACACAAGGCTGGGTATTTCCACTGAGCACAGAACAGTGCACAGGATCATCTCTCTAAACTGACCCGAATTAAAAAGGTTTTACCCGCTTCCTTAGTATGGCACAATGTGCTTGCCTGCCTCATGTGACAATATCACAGCCACATGGCTGCATGATGCTACTTTTCTGTAATCAAAGCTGCCTCTGTAGTGGCAGATAACGTTTACGCTACATGGAGCAACGGAAGCACAGTATGTTAGCATCTCTTTAAAAAAATGGGAAGTCTTGAATAAAGGCACTATACATACTGTTTTGAAAGTAAGGAGAGAAATCACAGCTAAAAGGTCATAAAATGTTTTATAGCACCTTTTCTAATCACGAGCAGTTTGCAAATCAAAACTGATTTACACAACTCTCTTCATAGTGTCTGACAAGCCATTTTTGTGAACACTTTCTAGCCCCAGTTGGTTGTTAGCCGTTTCTTCAGATAGTATTAATGGCTTTCTACTCACTGCAAATTTGCCACTTTGGTTACAGGATTGTGTTTTCCAATTGACTAGAATCTTTTTACATAGGAGAATAATAAAATTACAGTGAATAAAAAGTTAACTGATATGAATCTCATTATTAAGTATTTTATGCTAGTGTGAATCCTGGAGGAAACCTAAGATGGTTTCCTCCAAAAATCTACCCCACTGCTCACATACAGCAAATTTGTCCTCTATATTCTTGCTCTGCATCATTGCTCCAGGATGCTTCTTGCAACTTTAAGCGATATTTCCTATCCCCGTTTCAGGGTTCTCATTCCTACTTTATTTTAGCACAAATTACAATATAGCATTGTTTCTTCCCTCTAGCAGTAGTGCTGCATTCCTGGAGAAACTCAGCTGCTTATACAGCAACAGAACAGGGAAAAGAAGGGGTCTCTTAGAGCAAAATCTCTCAAAAGGATTTAAACAACAAATATTCATAAATTTTCAGGATTTTGGACTGAATGGGTTACCTGTTATTGGCAAGATGAGAAGTTTATGTACAGACTGTCAAACAGTAATGTACTTTAAAGTTTCACATGAGCTGATACAACTAAAGCCAATATATTACTGTAAGTTCTTTCTCTGGTGGAGGGGGAAATAGTTCTACTACTTTTGCGTACCGAATATCCTTTTTACAGGTCACGTTGCTATGCAAAACAACAGTAAACCATCATCACAACAGTTCACCATTTTTAATTGCCATATTATCCTCAAACATTGACATGAAGGAGTTAAAAAACCTAAATTGTTTAGCATCCATGCTATGTTATTGCTATTTTAAAAACATAAACACAAAGGCATTTCCTAACATCAAGATCACAACAAGAAAAGATTCCCATTAATGTACAAGCCTCATGGACTTGCAATTTCTTCCACCTTGTTAGCATTCTTCAGATACTCCACAGACTCCCAGAGACCGATCAAAGCCATCTTGTCCATCCTTTCCATGTAGATTCGGAAGTGCTCTCGGTATAAAGGGTTGGCCAAAATTTCTTCAAACTGAAGAATCTGAAGAAAGGAAAGCTAAGAGTAAAACCTGGGAAAATACCTCACTCTAACTTCTCTCCATCCCTTATGGGGAAAGTCTTCTCACTTGATGTGCCCACAGAGCACCAGGCATTCCACAAATGCGTACTAGATTCAACTGCACAGACCTTCTACAGTAATAGTTTTGCTTCATTTAAAAAAAAAAAAAAAAAAGGAAAGAAGAAAAAAAAAAGGGAGGGGGGTAGCTACAAGTATTTAGAAGAAAGATAAATGCATCTATGATCCTACCAGATAGAAAATGTTTCCAAATGTTTTCTGACCAGGAGGTACACTTCAAAGGACTAAGATGGCATTTCAAGTCATTCATGAAATGGTACTGCCAAAAATTTAACTTCCAATGTTCCTGCAAGGCAGAGGAGCCAAGCTGAAAGCTAACTGATCTATTCTTTGCTTGATTCAAACGAAAGAGTAACACCAGCAGTTTCCACACCACAGGCCACAGAGCTTTGAGATGTATCTCAATTATTCCCAGGGACACAGAGAAAGATGGAGTGTAGTTCCTTACCCTGGCACCTAGGGCATTTGGTGGCCAGTTCCCATTAACTGTTATTGAAAAGCATCTATCAGAAATGCAGCCAGAAAAGAGTACTGGCTGTGATACAACGCTCAGGACTCTTCCTGAGGTGAGAGTGTATGTCAAGCAGAAAAGGAAATGAGACACAGAATTCCCACACCCAGGCAGATGCTGCAGCCATTAAGCTGTTGCATTAAAAAAATATTATTGGTTCCTCATCCCTTCCTATTTTTGTGAATCCAGGCCTCCCCTTTGAAACAAACACCTGAAAACAAACACACCTCCAGGGCAAAATGAACAGATCTTCCCATGTTGAACAAAATTGACAAACTTGGCTTTCTTTGAAACACAGGACCAATTTTCAAAACACCTTATCAAAACCAAACACCCCTTCCTCTCCAACTTTTCACTCTAGCAGCTGAACCAGTTTTCACGTAGCTCATTTAATGCCATTACTTATATCACCAGGAATCCAAATACACCAGAGTGGTCTTGGTCTCTTGCTTTGTACCTCACAATCACTAACCAACCCACACTTTTTCCTCTGAAAAGAAAAGCAGGTCCTTAAGCACTGAGGCTAACGAATCTTAGCTTCCTATGACTTTGCACTTTATAGCAAAGATAATTTGGTACGGAGCAAGACGTAAATTCCAACTGAGATTGAGGCATTAATAATTTCTCTAATATGGGGTTTCCAATACCTAACAATACAATTCAGGTAATGTATCAGCATGTCTCTCTCTGGGAAGGCCACTTGTTTTCCTAAACCTGGTACCTGTGAGACTCCACCACCAAACTACATTTAGGAAAAACAGTTTGCTGGACTCAAGCCGTATGGGAGGAAACCACATACACATACATGTAAACAATTACTAGCACAAGTCACTTCCTTAATGAACCAAGCTAAAGAAGGTTCTTTAAAACCTGTAGCCACCTATGTTTTGTCCGAAACAGCTCCCCCCGATTTTGGGCACTGTTTAAGTAAATTATGTTTGTCTTAGTTGAAATGCTCGTTTTCATCTTCAGAGTTCCTCAGTGACAGTCATGTGCCATTCCTCTCTTCATCCTTTACCATATCAGTATCCTCTGGACATGGTTTGTTCTTAGCCTCAGAACTATTCAGGGATATGAACATAAACAACTGTCTTTCAGAGCTCACTCTGTAATCCTCATTGAACAGCACAAAGAAGCAGGCTTGCTGAAGCTAGGCTTATTACAGAAATAGTAATCAGATTGTCAAAAAGAAGAACACAGAGATGACAATTGTAAGGCCAGTCTGTAGTTTAGCCTCATTGCTGTGCATCATCATACTTTCTGTTCAATCATTTTATCAAGGACAATGATTTAAAATACAAGTGGAAGAGGGTCTTCCAGCCTCTTGAACAGAGATCTTCACCATCTCTGGGACTGTCAGCTCTGCAAATGATAGCAGAGGTAATAAATCACAATGTGAGGCGCATGCCATCACTTCTTGAGTGAGAGGTCACCTTGGTCTCTGTGTCTCTATTATCCAAGGTATTCCCACCCAGGCTGCCAGCAAGGACGATAATTAGCAAACATCCCCTCTCAAAAGTAATTGTGGGTAAGTGCTGCTGCAGGGAGCAAGGCAAGTGCAACCACCCCTCCCACCTAACAAAGGGCCCACTGGACAGGTGCCCCATGGTAATTAAAGCGGTGGTGCCTAATAATGCTGTTATACAAACCTCCTAATAGTTACCTTGCAAACTGAAATACTTTAATGAAATAAATTAATGGACAGAAAAGCTTACTTAAACTTCTGTGGCAAAAATGAGACCTCAAAAACTTTTTTTAGGTTTTTGTTTAAGGCTTGACTATCCTGGAATTATTAAATACGTTACAAACACCATACTATAAACATTATTAAGACTTCAATGACAACAATGATGGACAAGAGAGGTTTTTAGGTTTGAGGTAGTAAGTTATAATAAAATGCATACAATTCAGGAAGCATCCTGTGGAGGATCCTTCCTTCTCCAATTTAAAGAATGAGATTCTGCAGTAATTTGTAATCCTCAGCAAAAGATCATTTTATGACTCAGTATCATCCCAGATTAGAGTACAAAGCTCTAAGTTATGGGCATATAGGCATGCATCAGGGCATGTGTACACCCACAAATCTAATATCCAGTTAGCAGACATAATCTTAGAATTATCAGCCTCAACAGCAACCCTTCAAGGCCTTTTAACTCAAGAGCAGCTTCTGGGTTCAGAAAAAACAGCA
Organism: Aramus guarauna; assembly: GCA_013400195.1. Classification (NCBI taxonomy): domain Eukaryota; kingdom Metazoa; phylum Chordata; class Aves; order Gruiformes; family Aramidae; genus Aramus; species Aramus guarauna. The sequence continues at coordinate 105,017 of VXBL01000446.1, read as the reverse complement.
GCTTTACTGCTGCTACATCAATTCCCTGTTCCAACAGGAAAGTAACTAATACACTGCAGCTGGTCACAGGCTCTGCCAAAGACTAGAAAGGGGTTAGATTTTTGCTTTTTTTTCTAAGCAAGGTGCTTTAACCAGCATCTCTAGCGTATGCACACAGAATAGCCTTGTTCCTGGCTCTACAAAGCAGAGACCTGGTCTTGGCAAGTCCCTAAAGATAGCCGCAGCCCCCCTCTGGAGAGGAACATAAAACAACTACTTTAAGTTGGAAGGGCCTGTATAGGCACCAGGCACAGCATAGATGCACCGTACTACATTTCTTTGCAACGCACCAGGTTCCCATTCGCCTCCAACCACATTGGTCTATAATGACTAACCACAATACAGCTGGTAACGGCACTGCAGGTCACAGGTGGGGTGAGCAGAATTTGGGTCAGTAGTGGAGGTTTTCTGCTGGGATGATGGCACATAGTCAGACTGCAGGACTTCTGTTTTCATTTGGTGGGGTTTTTTTTCCTTTTTTGTAGAAGACAGGAATAAGAGGAATGTAAAATATAATACTGGAAAAATAGGTATCTCTTTCCAAACTAACACCTTGTCTGTACATTGACTAGAATTAAAGCATATGTTCTTACTACTTTTTAAAAGAGGCGAGTCATCAGAAGGCTAGCTTTGTCATATACAGCAGTAGCTGAACCAAATGCAATGATTAATTACCTATAAGGAAGTATATAATATGTAAGGTACCTGGATATTTTACTGCACATACAGTAATGGAAAAATCCCTGCCTTGAGATTCACACATTCATTAACATATTTCTGTCTTAAGACACTCTATCTTCAGGCAACAGGGGAACAACAATTGAAGCTCACTTTTGTTTTATCCCCAAATTCTGTACTGTGGAGGTATCCTGACATAATGTAATCTCACAACCTGAAGCTCAAGAATCACAGTGAACATCTATCAGTCACCAGTTAAATCAGCATCTATCCACAGATGAAATCTGCATCTATCCATGGATGTGGTGGAAGCAAGGTCTTCTGCAGCAGCTTCAACCTAGTCCTCATCAGTAGCATTATGAACATAAACTGCCTGCGCCTCAAAATACACTCAGGTGGTTTCTTTACTATTTCACAGCTAGACTAGGATCAGATCCCCAGAGCTGCTCGTACCACCTGTGGTTCACAAAACAGCTCCACCAAGGAGATGTTGTGACTCCACACATCAAATCTCACAGATGTGGTGATGTGGCTGTTGTGCTGAACACAAAAGATCAGACAAATGGTTTGCTGAATAAACACAGACAACCAGAACTCAATTAATCACTGCAGTACTGTGCAGGTACAGTTTCTAAGAAAAAAGGCTAAAACTGCACTGACCATAAGTAGATTAGAAGAGACGCTTTATATATTACATTAACTCAAACTACATTTTCTCTGAAAGCAAATCTAACACCCAGGGCAGAGTATGAATCAGTATCAGAGCTAATGACAGAATTCAGATTCAAAGAGTAGCTGGGGTTGTTTTGTTTGCTTGCTTGCTTATAAACATTTGATTATCATTTACACATTCAGGATTTCCCTAGAGAACCTGGACTCAGGATAATGAGGTGAGTGAAACACATGCAAAGTCTATACAGTCCCATAACTTTTATGTATTTACCAAACACAAAACTGACGCTGTTTTAGAATTAGCTTCTTCTGTGAAAGGAAAAAAAAAATATTTCAAAGCACATAATTTTTGTTTCTTAAATTTGTAAGAGGAGAACATTGACAGCTTCAAATAATCCATCTCCACATTTAATCCCATAATCAGAACATGGATTAAGACTTTAGCAAGCAATGCTATTAGTTCCCTACTACTGCAGGAAAGAGAAAGCTTTCTGTAGGATGCAGAAGTGAAGCCAAAATACAAGTTTAGGTCGCTACTCAATTTGGTTTTTGTTCAACTAGTACCAAAAATTCCCTAAACCCAAAGTTAATAATGTATTCAAGCTTCTGTCACTACACTTACATAGAATAATAATTCAAAACACCATCATGTAAGTTGAAGAAAGAAAGGCAAACTTCCAGTTTCTTCTACACAAGCTAGTTATTCTGCAGGTTAAGTGCCAGCTTAAGAGAGAAGCTGGCACAGGCAGACTCTAAAGAGAAATTATGGGCCACCAGCAGCGACGTACCAACATTAGCTTATCTACTAAATCCCAAACAACACCTTTCCCTTTTGCTTAGAAAAAGGCCTGAGTGTTCAGTCAATACAGCCCACATGGGAGGGGCTGGCATCCAAAATAGCACTTGCTGCCTTGAAATAAAAACCCAGACCGCAGCTACCACAGTACAGGAAGAGGATGGGAAGAAGTAACAGTGAAGAGAGTTTCCTTCCTCAGCCCAGCAATTTTCTGTGCTCAGAAGAGAACAGTGTGGTCTCCATTGCTCATCCAGCCTCCCTCAGCCTCTTTCCTGGCAACTGAGAGTTGGGGACAACAGAAAAGAAAAGCAGTTTTCCTATTTCCTATGCTAATGTGGATGTGGAGGGGTTCTAGGGCTTCTTCACGGAAACACATCAAAAGCCTAGAAGCAGAGCAGCCCTGGGTACCCTTGTTTCCACCATCACTAAAACAAATGCCTGCACGAGGAGTCTTTATTCCTGTTAACAGTACCATTAACTCAATATAGAGCTGTTCACGGGTATATTTGCAAGACAGAACCCTCCGTCAGCAGCTCCCACTGAAAATCCACCAGGCTATAAAACGTGCAACATTAATAACAGGAATTCCTCTGATTTTAATTACAATAATATTATATTTTATTATATTTCTGACCAATCCATGCCCCTATCCACTGCGGCTTCACTACTTGACCCTGTTCCTGAACATTCTTATGTCACCATGTATCTATACTGGAAAGTCCGTAACATCTCAGCAGGCACTGAAAGTGGCATCAGTGGTTCATACGGTGCTGCCACATGCTTCCCTCTTTCCTTTTCTCCTTGGCACCTCTCGCTACACCCAACTTCAGGAAACAGATCAGGACTGCTTTGGCACAAACTGTGACACACCATCTGAAATCAGGTTTAAGGATGAGCTGGGGGTAGGGAACTGCTCCCCTTCAGACCTTATTCAAGAAAGAATACAAATAGTAAGAACTATTTCTCCGACATGCAATTTTTTCTTACATGCCACTAAGTTACAATTATTATAAGGACATAATGAAAATTAAAGATCCTTGCATGAAGAGACAACTTCTCTTCTACCTATGGGAAAAAGATAAAATCTTCTAATTTGAATATATCAATTACTGTGCTTTGCCCAAAAGGGACAGAATAGATTACACAAAGAAGTCCAAAATTTATTAAAGTTTAGCAAGGATAAGTAGCCATGATTTTATTGTTGCAGATGCTTGCTAATACAACGCTAGGTTTTTCAATTCCAGACTACAGTGATGTTGAAAACCAGTATTCAGGCAACAACTTTACCAGAGTTTTTCTGCAACGACTGCCCTTAATTTTATCAATTGCCTTCCACAAGTAAGTGTTTGCTTTTGAATAACTTAATATTTGCAAATCCCATAGGTATTTCCTACAGTAAATATAACAAGGGCCAAAGAAACACTGCACATATGCTGGCAATCTTTTATGTGAAAGCAAGTTGCTACTTTCAGAAAGGCTGCTACCATGTCCTTATTAACTCCCTACATGTAGTATGCCTGGAAAATCACACATGCTTACGAGCCACTCGATCCTTTATGAAGTTTTGCATTTAGCAATATTCCAAGCTGAGTGATCAGTATGGTTTTTTTGGTACTTCAGTGATCTTTTCCCAAGATAAATAGATTATGCAGCAATTAATTTTTACTTGATTCCTGGGGGGAGGGAGGGATTAATGACAGTGAGACTAATATGATCCAGTGCTAACACATTTAGAATGACCTTCAGACAACGTATGCGCTATTCGATTCATACCTTCTGGCTCTGAGGGCCATCGCCTTCATCAGAAATGCCATCTTCCTGCTGATCATAAGCAGGCCCTCCCAGAAGCCTTATTCTCTTCTCGCACTGCTTCTTTGCCACCGTTAGCTGATTGATATACCTCTTCACATTGCGAGCCCTCAGTAGGTCAGCTTTCATTGCTGCAGTTTCTTTTCCTTTTGAATCTAAGAATAAAGCAAATCAGAGACAGTCTTTTACAACATGAAAACATCATCGCACCATTGCCTCTGTGAACTGCCTGATCAAAGCATTTCTCATTCAGGAATCAACTATGCACATGAGCATAGATATTGGAAAGTTTGTATTTGAAACAGAGTGACGATTTTGAAACATTCTCCAATGATACCTCAAGGGTTATATAAAACGGTTCAGAAAAAAGTCCTTATACAAATGTCCACAGAAATCAGACCCCTCCAGCTCTCTTCCCATAGCTTGTTGCAAGACACAGGCCCAAAACTTGTACTACAGGATGTACATTTATCAGATAGCATTAGGAGGTTACCTATGGCAATGGCGTATGATAACACATGGAGCTGATGGCTTATGTACCTTACTGAACATAACATTGACTGCCTAGAGTCATGAGGGACTGGACTCAATCCCCTCCAGCCCAGTATGTCACATTCCCATGCATCTCACTTGCAAATCCAAATTTAGTGAGCCTGATGTAAACATCACATCATACAGTATATCTCCTCCGGAAAACAACACTGAACGAAGCTCACTCAAAATGGTCAGATGACTAAGAAAAAAAATCTTATAATGCCACATCAAGACTGTGCAGTAATGTTAAATAGTGAAGTAACATGAAGATGACAAGTCAGTTGAATAAGACTTGGTTATAAAAGGTGTAATGTTTGTGTATTCCACATTCCAGCCTCTTCAGCTAATTACCAGGGCCTAAAAAAGCAGCAGCAGAAAAAGTAGATTAAAAATCCTATTGCACTGATGTCGCCTGCGGGACTGCCCTGTCGCCTGCCCTGACTACCCACACACTGAAATAATTCCTGGTTTATATCTGCAGGATGCAACTGATTCACATCTATACACTGGTTTTATTTTCCTCTTGTTCAATGATAACACTCCTGCTTTTGCAGGCTGCAAATAGAGCTCAGTAGCAAAGTACCTGGCTTGTACTTGGATTAATTGATTGCTCAGCGATAAAGAAGAGAGATCTATCCTACTATGTTTTCGAAATAGCAAATGCTAGTAAAATGATGTAGATGAAAACAGCATTCCATTTTCAAAACAATTGCTGGAAAGAAACAACCAGGCAGCTAGGTTTGTGAATGCATACACAGAAAAAAGCTCTCTCTTAATAATGATTTAAGATTGGTATATTAAACATATTTCTCATACATTAAGGTACCATCTCCCTTTAGGACTGTTTTCATCCTTTTATTTCCCCCTCAAAGCCACGTGTAACTATTGCATGTGACCATAAGTTTTGTCACTTGTATACTGAAGGACAACTCAAGGTACATGGAGCTCCCTGAAGTTCTACATGTAATGTGACTACAGATATTCTCCCAATATCATTTCACATATTTTTAATCTCCCTTTATTCACTGCATATATCTATGCAAGTTGGTAGGGAACCTTCCTGATTCAAAGACTGTTAATGTTTTAATGGGTAAGTATTATTTGCATCTGAGCTGCCATGTAATAGTTAACTACAGAGATGATACTTGCTGAAGCAAATCATTAGTTTACCATGAAAAAAAAGAAAAGCCATCTGTTTTCCTGGCATGTTATCTCCACAGGGAAGTCAACAGAGCATTTAATTTAGTGTTTCAGTTCCCTGACCAGAGGTACCAGCATTAATGTGAGGAAAAAGAAAGGAGAACAACAAAAGGCAGGAAAAGACCTTAAGGACAAAATAGCTCTCCCCCTCAATTTAAAGCATTTACAGCTAATACAAATACACAGACAGTAGTTTAAAGTGAAAATTAAACCCCAGCATTTCCGCTCCTGCACTTGACTCTAAGATGATTTTTAAAAGTTCTCAATTCTCTCAATAGTTGAAATACTTCGGGCTCAAAACGCATACTTGCAACCCCACACTTTGAAAACCCATAAACGGTGCTACGCAATGATTATTCAGCCTTCTTAAAACAAAAGTACAAGGCATTCTTGGAGAGTTTTCAAAGTAAGCATGTACACTTTACGCGAAGTCTTAGCATCCTGTGATTGCAGCAAGCCTCCAGGAGAGACTAATGAGCCCTACATCCCACCTGCTTCCGGTGATTAATTACTTTATCAGCAAAGATCCTTCAAGAACATTTGCCTTGCTCAGCTCTTCATATCCATAAGGAGCCACTCCATGTAAGAAACACTCTGGGCAGAGCGATGAAGATCACAGTGCCAGACTGTTGCGAGCCTCCATGGATATACAGGACTAGTCACCATGAAAGCCAGGCAGTGACATCCCTTCACAAATAAACAAGAGGCTGATGAAGATCAGCCCAGCATGGAGTGTGGCTAACATGCTGCAGTGCCGGAGAGATAGGATGGAAGCATGGACAAACACCCAACATGACTTCCTTCTTCCAAAGCATGAAAGATAAGCTAGCAGAAATCAGAAGGAGGACTTTCACGTCAACTGGGGAAGGTTAGGCATATCAGTGGTTTTCTCCTAACCCTAATCTCCTTTTGAGATTTTTAAGAATTCTCAGATTTTCAGATCTAAACTGCTCTGTATTTTTCGTATTAAGCTCTTGCAAAAAGATATTTTACGCTATAAAGACAACTTCCTTTTAATATATTCTTGCCTGATCCTACCATCACCAAAGTACAGAGGTATAATTAAGAGCCTTTTCTGGCATTTCTGAGTATCAGCAAAGATTATGTTTACTACCTTCAAGTATCTCTGCATAAACCAAATAAAAACAGAAAGTTGCAAAAGGCTTGCATTTCCTCATACACCCTTCAGCAAGCTCCAATAAATGGAAAAGGATTAGATACGTGCTACTAAGACACTGTTTCATCACTATGCAAGGAAAGAAAATGCAGCCTTTGGATAGGTGGGTTTTGTTTGGGGTTTTGTTTTACTAGTAACAACAGTTTGGGGATTTTTTTTTTTCCTGATTTTTATTAAAAACAAACAAACAAAATCACTCCTCATCAGCAAGACAAGATAGATGCTGCTTTGGCACTTCCTCCCCATGGGAGTTGCATACAAGTGTATGAGCAACAGCTGAGCAGGGCCTCCGTTCTCGAAGGAGCAAAGGGTCTTTTAGTAACTTCCTCTAAAATAATTCTCCTCATCAAGGGAAATTTTGCAAGACATACACTGCCATGGAGGAACTTCAAAAGCCCGGAGCACCCCTCCCAAGGGCGTCCAAATGCAATTAGTACCAAAAGCAGCATTTTAAACTCTGCTTCTCGATCCACAGCTGTGGATAATTCAATTTGCACTGAACAATATTAAAACACAAACGGTCCAAATGAGCTCAAACTTACCAAGCAAAGTGAAACTATCTGCACAAATCTTTTTTACTCCCTGCATTTTTGCATAGCTACAGTGATTTCTAACAAAGTTTCCACATTTTCTTCAGAATCACTCACAACTACCTTGATTTGAACTAGGCCAGGAGCAGATCCTAGAACCCACCAAAAACATTTCTGAGAATTGATTCCTCAGACCTAATTTTCTTTCCTCTTCTTTTTTTGGTAGTTTTGCAATTTGGTCAGGTTTACATGCAGTAAATATATTAAACTGCAGTACATACTCACACCATCCATTTTTCAGTCAGAATGCTGGGCCTTGCAAACAGTAGTCATGCCAACAAATGCCACACAAACTTCATTACCACAGTGAAGGATACAACAAAAATAACGCAAATGAAGACATATGTAAAGCCTGCTTAAAGCTCAAACTAAATTGCATTGTAGTACTGCATGAACTGTCCTCTCTCTTGATAGTAGCAGCATAAAACAAAGATTGCCACATGTAACTTTGCAGTTAAAATGAGAAAAAACGTGATTAAAACTGAAAGTACCAGTTCTCGTTCCTTTACAGCTTCAAGAACTACAGCTACCTGACACCTGGCAGCACGTACAACTCATCTGAATAGTCTCCGGAGGAGCTACACACATTCCCAACATCGTATGCATTTCTGCAAGACTTTTTGCAAGAGCCAAGTAAAGCACACGCAGTGCCTACTTAACGCCGTGCTGAAGTATTTAAGTCGCCAACCCCGATTCAATGTTTTTATATAAACAGTAAGCGTAACCTTCTATATAGAATTTACCAATCATCACAGACCTCTTTGAACTCTCAGAAACTTTGAATTCACATTTTCAAAGCCTACGCAGGCCTAGAAAAGTATTTGTTCAATTCTGCAAGAGCAGTCCAGATTTTAAAAACAGTACACACAGTTCTTCTTCTGCCCATGGTACAAGCAAAGGGAAAACCAGCTCTAACGCTGTCAGATAAGAGAATGAGTAAAAAAAGTGCTAAATCCCAAACACTTCAGGCAACTTCAGGGAGAAGGGTCTTAAAAGGAGATCATGAAGAATTTATACACTGATCATTAGCAATATCTAGTGCAACACAGCCATAGTTGAGCAGAACAAAAAGCAAGGTGGCAGTAAAGTAAATTTGAGCATGAGAGTAAGCACATATTATACAATAAAATAACATCTACCACATACAGCCTCTGTCTGTAGGTCCCTGCATTCCCTTTGGTCACTTCTATCTGACCAGTCAGCCTCTCCCTCTTTCACCGATGGGCATATCTCTCCAAACCAACTGTGGACAAGGTGTATTACCATCACTGGCACGCATAATGGATCTCAGGAGCAAAAAGAACTTCCTCTATAAAATTGATTTGAAAATCACAAATCAAAACAAACAAGTCTACCAGGATCAGAGTCACCGTAACCTTCACCTTCATCCACAAGGATCTCCTCCACACTTACTGCTTGAGCATGACGTGCAAGCACAATGTTAGCTCTTTAAGCCTTGCCAAAAAGCTATGCAAAAATAATTGCGTATGCATGTTTATCCCTGTGCGGAGGATGGGGGCTGGGGGAAGAATCATAATACAGTTTTGTCATAATTAAGTTAGATGGCATCTGTAATGTGCTGGAATGCAGAAATATCCATTTTACTTCGCTCTAAATTATCATCTTGACAAAACCCACACATCACAACCCACGCACTCAAGTTAGCTAGGAGCCCCAGTTTCTAAAAGAAAAGTCCCTTTTTACAGCTAAGTGTTCAAGCCTCTTTCGGAACCACAGTACCTAAGAAGCCGGCCCACAGACAGTTCTGTTTCTGTACCATTTGTCAGCTCTGCTTATAAAAGTGAGTATCTAGACGCACAGTGGGAATGCTCAGCAGGAGAAACCTTCTATTGCAACACAGCAGATCTCTCCATAGAGAAATGACTGCTTATTCGATCTGTCTCGCAATCCCTGCTTGCAAAGGAGCAGTTTTCTCAACAGGGATGCCCCGGGGTCGATTACAATGTGGTGTCTGAAAAATGGTCCCACCCCGTCATCCAAGGGTGGTTTCCGGTCATGCTCTGGAGTCACGTATAAGGCGGAGGGCACAGAAAAGAGAAGGCAAATCAGACAAATCCCTTTATAGCGTTAGGGGAAAAAAAAAACAAAAAACTGTTGAGAGATTTGCTCTGTTTTGCCTTAAGACAGGGATATGCTTTCATGGGTTTTGTTTTAAACAGCAGCTATTAAAAAGGGATCCTTGCAAAAACTCTTGTAGGATCCTGTAATACAGTAAGAGAAGAAACAAAAATGTGTCTGTTAAAATTAGAACTAGTGTACTTAAACAGCTTCTTATTCACATTACAGCAAATATCAAGTTATTATAGCAACTTACTTTTGTTGTTATTTCATGATTGGTTTTTTTTGAAGTCTTTTCTTTAGAAAAATTAAGACCTGCTCTTGCTTCTAGAAACTCGGGTCCTGTCTCATTCATGCTACAATGCCTGATCTGCGTATTTCTCCTCATACAAATTGCTTTACTAGATTAAAATGCAGTAAACATTTTCAGATAAGCATTTCTAGTCCTTCAAAATCTTTAACACATTTTGTAAAAAAAACAAACCAAACCAAAAATCAAACCAACACATCCCCCCCACCCCCCCAATACCTAAAATTTAGCCAAATTTGGTTCAGCACTTCCAAGGAATCCTTAACAAAAGGCAAGATAAGGAGAGAGTTTTATAGTTAAAGATGCAGAAAGATGTGATTCTTCTAACTAGAGCACGTGACTATAGAGAATAGCACAGTTGAAAAATATCAATGGGAAGAAAACCCAGAGATGAGTAAAAAAGACAACCCCCACCCCCAAAAAACCCCCAAGAAAAAACCAATACTCAAAACCAAGCCTCCTCCTACAGTCACTGCTGGAGTGACCCTGACTATTTTAGAAGAGGATACATAGGAGGACACAGTTTGGAGAATTAACACAGATACATGTACACATTAGATTCAGCACTTTTGTGCAAGTGTAGATGAGGGAAGTAGCGTAGTGTCAGCATGCAAGATAACAGCTTCTGTTCACAGTGGCCTGCACAGCCTCAAAATAAACCATCGGCACCTCTGAAAACAGTAATGTTACATTAGGTTTCTTATTCAGCTTTATCAGTGACCAAAAGCCATTCTCCTGGCCACAGAAGTTGTATCATCCACCCACAACAGTCATGTTGTTTAACACCCGTGAACCTCTCAAATGGTTTTGTCTCTCAGCCTTTTAAGGCATTTGACTCTCTCAGGGAGTCAAATGCAAAACTTACTGCTTAACATGAATCAGATGCTTTTGTACGTTTTCATTTGCTCTCCTATGCTCACATGCCAGAAGATTCGAGTGATAGAAATCTGAAAAGAAAAAAGACCCTATAACATGCCATTTTTTACTATAGATGGTTTAATACAACGATGTTTAGAAGTACTTTAAAGTACTTTCTGCTTTTATCAGAGGGCCTAACAGCTAAATATTTTGCCAATAGGTGGCACCAGCACTAGTTAAATCAAAGTGTAAAGAACCCTGTCCTTGCTGAGGGACAAGCCTTCCTCTCCAACCCCTCTGGGCACCAGCATTAAATGTATGCTTTGGTATCACCAGATAAAATAGTAAAAGAAGTCAGGCAACTGTAGCTCATATGAGAAGTCATCAGTCTGAAGTCTGGTCCTCAGGCTACTCATCCTTTAATAACAGACAACTAATCTTTTTATAAACAAAATATTTTTGGTCATTTTTAGAGACTTAATTATGTCTCCTCAACCAATAGCAAAGGTACACAATCCTGCTCAGGCATATTTATTGCTAGTCTGTACTTGCACAACACTTGCTTTACCTAGATAGTAGCTAAGCCCTCACTGCTGCAGAGTATTGGCCACTCCTGCTCCACTAGGTGCTCCTCCCATTTGTTACTGTACCTTTTTCTGTTGAAAACACTGCCCCATGAAGCTCCCATGCCTTAAAATGATGGAGGTTGAGACTGTATCCATGTACATATTATTCTACACTTGCTCTACTCTTATAGTCTGAGAGATGGTATCAGGCTCGAAAGACTGCTGGCCAAAGTTCAACTGCTCTAGCTGAACACCCAGGCACACTAAAGAAGCAGTTACATCTTCAGGACCCAACTTTGCCATAGGAAAAAAAAGGAAACAGCTACCATTGAAACTACCTCTCACCAGGCTGGAATCAAAGCTAAGAGATGCTCATGACACAAAAGGCAAGAGCTCATTTACTAGCAGGAAAGGGGGACTGTCATATACATTGAACATCCATGCTCACACACATTATTACAGGTATGCAGCAGGTACTGGGGGAACAGATGAAAAAAGAGGAAGAGAGAATGAGGTTGTGCAAATACACTTCCATTTTGCATAAAGCTTACATTTACATGAAATCCATCTGTTGTAGGGGTAGCAGTATGCTGTGGCATCCAGAAAGGGAAGCATCAAAAGGTGACATAAGTAATATGGTGGTCTGTTCTACAAGAGTTCAACAATCTTTATATCAGCAGTGAGCTGTGCTGGGTTTTTTGATGGCTTTGTTTTGTTTTAAGGAAGGTAGCAGAGCTTTTTTCCTTAAACTTTTCTTCCTAAAATTCAGGAACATGTTAGATTCATTACCACATTAGGGAAAATGTCTCCACCTACTTCAGAAAAAACAAGACACAAGAAAGCCTTCAGAACTAGATTTTAACACTCTACAGTTTTCATAGCCCTCTTAAAGTTTACTGTACATAGACTGAGCCTGAAAATTTTTGGTAGATGAAAAACTTAGCAGAATAACTGAAACAGATTAGAGATCTGCCTTAGATATGTGTGAACTGTAAGAAGCTCGTATTGTATGCCTCTGTTGGACATACTGTTCCACATGTGTTAAGCAAAAAAAATGTCACCTTTTTCTTCAGGCACAATGTGAATAACCATTGCCTATTTAATAAATAAAAGGTTTAGCCACAACAGCCCCGTCAGCTAATACAGCTAGCAGTGGTAATCAACTCTTAAATGATATACAAGGCTGCCACAGGACTAAACTAATAATAAAAGTCAATACGGTAACACAAAACTTCAGCACACCAGCTAATGGAATTTCTGTTGGATTTTTTTAAATACAGGTAAAAGTCAAGAGCTCATAAAAATGCAGAACCAACTTCACTGCAGAACAAGTGGAACCAGATCTACTTTGGCAGAATAAATAGCAATAATCTTTTCATATCTATTCTGCAATACCAGGCACTTGTAGCTTGAGAAAAACATCTTCTGTTCAGAGTTTAGAACAGTGGACAGTTAACTAGAAAAACTCAAGTGAGACAGAGAAGAGTGAAACAGTAATTAATTGCAGGAACCTAAACGGTATAAAAATATTACCCAGATCAATTCCTGTCACAACACAGACCAATGGCAGCACAAATGGAAATACAGGCTTAGCAGGATTGATTTTTCATAATGCACTCAGAGTTAACTTCCCTGTTCTCATTTTATTACTTTATGAAACAGACTTTCCATTAAATTAGCTTTCATCTGAGAAATATTAGTATCTCTTTCTGTAATGTATTCTCGAGCAAAAACTAGTGCCTACTTTTCCTTTTGCCTTGGTTTGACACAAGCAATTTATCCTACAGTTATGCACATCTACTTCAATTTTAGAATGTAAACAAAAGGTGTATCGGTGTTGACAAACTTGTACTTTCAGAAATTTGAGCATGGGCCCCAAACTCTTCAGACTGCCCAAAGATTTCCCTGCCCCGCCTCCCCCATAGCATGTTTATTTTCTGTCTCTGCATTTTTCATTACATGATGAATCACTTTTAAAAGCTTTCATTTGTGATACAAGAAGCTAGAAAAAGATTTTTTTTTACCTGATAGATTACATGAGAACCTTAAAGCAAAAACTTTTAGATTTGTTTGTTTACCAAATTAATTTGTATTGTCCATTGCCTTTTTATTATGCTTTGTTATACCTTAAGTATATCTGTCCAAAAAAAATTTGGTCTGTAATTTTGCCATCAATATAATCTCCTGAAAATATACCACAGTTTTGGTACATTTTGCGAACCACAAAAAGCAGTATATATAATAAACGTAAGTACAAACGTAAGATACATGTGCATTTAAAAAAACAGATGTTGCCAAAACACTGCAGAAGGATTTAAGAGCACTCTGTACTGCAACACAAAAAAATAATACAATGAAGAGTCAAAATAAAGTCTGACTGACAATTATGCTGTATCATTCCTTCTTTTGTGTTTTGAAAGAAGAACAGACTGAGACTTTGAAGAATGGATTGTATGAAAAAGAAAAAGGAAGCAAGATTCTCAGCATACAAATTTGTAATGCCAAAAATCCTACTTGCAGCAAGTTCTGAAAATAAATGCATCATAGATATGACCTTTCTCATGATCCATCAGCTTAGATGAAGATGAGGTGGGGGGATAATCACACCATGGGAGTTTCTGGAAGAATCAGACAAATTAAACAGAACTGAAATACTAAAGACAACATTTCCAAAATCTGTCTAAAAATCCCACACACACTGATTGCATATGTATGTCGGGAGTTCAAACAGCTTTTCAAAATGAAAACAACAGATGTGACTTAACAAAATGGAATCTTACCTTTCTGCCTCTTCACTTGGGGAATATTGCTGATCGTGGTTGCCTGAACTATTTCCACTACAATCTGATACCTAGTTTTAAAAACAGTAGGAGATAAGGGTGAAGAGGGAGGAGAGAAGAAAAAAAGAAAACACATGGTATTAATTTTTTACAATGTGTTCTTCATACAGCACACTTAAGAATTCATAAACACTGAAACACTTCCACCTCCTTCTCACCTGGAAACAGAGTCACTTTTCAGTATATCAGCAATCTAAGGAGCAGAGTGCATATGTAGTAGAGTAGGAAAAAAAGGTTATCTTGAAACAAAAGGAAAACATCCAACTAACAATAATATTGCCCCCTTCTCTCAACTGCTGGCACTGCAAAGCCAGTTAATAATATCAGTGAACGCAATGTAAAGTCATGCTTTTAACATTAAATGTAAGTTTTCTATAGGAAACTAGGCGGGGAGTTAAGTTCAAAAGCAGAGCTGTCTGTATGGTTCTTCTAGATAATGCACTAAATATATATATATGGACCATATATATCTTAGGAGAAAAAAAAAACAACTATTACACTAAAATAAGTGAAACACTGAAGTATTACACTCCAGGAATAATTAAAACCTATTTATCACCTAAAATTATACTACTATGGAAGACAGCTAATGAAGTTAGTAAACTGAATTTTAGAGTAAAATCAATCTTGTAACTAACAGACACCATGCACTCAGCAAAGAAAATGACTGCCAGTTAAGTCTTTCACAAACATCAAAGTTCTGGTCATAACAAACACTGAAATTCCTCTCAGGGTACTTACTTTGGCAGCTATTAATACTGGTAATAAATTCACTAGAATACTTGCTTTAACTCATTCCTGTAGGAGTTCCCTAACCTCATCTATCAAGTTAACTCCTAGATGAAGGCTGAAGAAGCCTCCTGGAAAGTCTGCTACTTCTCTGACTAATTATTCTGTGTTTAAGAAAGAGTCTATGATCCTTAAAATATATTCCCCTTCTTCCATGTATACTACTTTCACCAATATTCTTCAATTCCCCTCATTCCTCTTGCCTCCTATTAACTCTTTCAGGATTTTGATTGTCTCTGCCTCTTTGTATAGACATACAGCTTTACACACACAACATATTGCACTAACCAACTACACTCCCAGGGTTTATTTCTTTTTTTCCTGAAGTAATCCCTATTTTACCCAATTCCTTCAATTACCAAGTTGAAACCTGATAACCTGCTTACAAAGCTTTAGTTTTTCTAAACCCTATTTTCTTTGGCCATTACTGTATCTTGGTTATTTCCACCCACCACCCCAGTTCTCACCCAGTCCTTCAGAGGAAGAACAGCTCCATAGTGAGGGTGGTATTTTGGATGGTAGAAGTTCCACCATTAAGTCCCAGCTCAGACACACAATTCCCAAATGATTCTGGACAGTTCACTTGGACTTTTGGTGCCTGGGTTATGTCATCTGTAAATGCGTTCCAAACAACAGTCATTCACCCCATACAGGTAACTGTAAACATTATGAATTTATCAAACAAGGTACAGACACCCAAGTAAATACTGCACAGGGAAGACAGTTTCCACTTTTACCTTGCAACTTTTTTCCTTCCAAATTTACTCTCATTTATTCACATTTATGGTTTTACATGTTTTCATTATCAATACAGCATGTCTTATTTTCTTTTCCCTGTTCCTTATTACATCACCGTAAGGGAGATGCTCTGAGTTACGTCCTCAAAGATACTATTTAGTCCTTTTCTCCTAAGCACTGGGCTCTGGCTGTAACTGCTCAGTGAGAGTGCTCTATGTCACTGCACCACAGAAACACCACCCTGGCCATGCTGCCAGACCGTGACCCTTTCTCCCTGGAAGTCTGTTCCAAATACTCCAGTTGCTACATACTCTGTGGTGCTGGTGAGTAAACATCTAAGAAAGTTTTAAATGTGCTGTATTAATTTTATTTTCAAGAATGAACTGTACTTGATAAACTGGACCAATTATGGTCTCACATCCACATTACTTCTTCCTTCCCACTCTTATCTCTTCCCTATTCTTTGTTATGTTCATCCCTTTCCCTCATTTCTTAAGTAAAAGATGACACAGACCCAGTGATAATGGTCTTTCTTACCATGAGTCGTGTAGTGATCTTTTGTTGCTATACTAATAAATAGCAGAATAAATATAATGCTGATCTTGAAAGCAGAATGAAAACTATCTACCAGTTCATTTCCTTATAACAATTTATTCTCAGATATGTTTTTAACTTAACACATCTTTTATCTGTAGCCGTCTTCTGACAGAGCAAGTAAATTTGTTTCACATCTGACATGGAAGAAATTCATCTTTTCTTCTTTATTTGTAAGCAGACATCCAATTTATCCACGCTAACTTAAATGTGAGGGGAAATGAAGGTGAAATTTCACTGTTTAACTTTTTCTTCTTGAAAGAAATAGGAACAAGACATTTTGTGGAAACTTGATAAAACAGGAATAAAACTCTGAGTACCTTCACGACAAGCAACAAGAAAAGTAAAGAGTGACTTTGGAGGATGTTTGTAGGTAACAATACAATGGTCCCTTCTCTGGAAGCTTTGTTGGTTTGGGTTTTTTTCCCCCCTAAACAAATTCAAATTTTCAGAAAGCAAAGGTATGAAAGGAAAAAAACTAAACCAAAACACAATAGCTCCTCAGAAATCAACAAATGACTTTTTATGAAAACAAACATCAGGTCCCCAAATGTCCCTTATAAAAATGAAAGTTCTGCTAAGAGATAAAGTGACTAAATGTTGGAGGCCTACCATAGATATTAACAAACTGTGAATTCACCAGTATCTCCAAAATTAATAGGTAGCTCCTGTATCATCTAAATAAGTTCTAAAAATAAAATCCATAAAAGCAATGCAGAAAATCAAGACGATTTCTTGTTATGGTAATGCTCCTAAGTGAGGATAGAAAAAAAGATTTAGAAAACCCTAGTACCATACTCACCTTTCTGGGAGAGCTATTTGCAAAGCAGAGAGCTGGTACACTTGCTTACAAGGAGATCCAACACAGCCTCCCACTCTTTTCTGATTTTCTGGCCAAGAGCAACACCACCTATCACCCACAGGTTTCCACTGATCCAGCCGGGGATTTTTCCCCATAACAAATACCTGCTTCTAATCATAAGAAGGCCTAGCAAAACTCTGTTAATGAAATCAGTCTAGAAGGATGCCCTATGGGACTTCTCTCCTGTAATCTCATGTGCATACATCAAGGAGCACTCAGGAGTCTGAGCTTTCTTGACGACAGTCTGTCAAGAGTCTGAGGAATTGTTTATCAGTGCCTCATGGCCTCTTTCATTGAACAATTAATTTAGTAAATAGATAGTATTTAATCTGCAAAGATAAAGCATGGCAGGGATGTTTAAAAAAAAAACCAAACCAAACCACACAAAAAAAACCCAAACCCCAAACAAAAAAACCCAACCCAAATCCCTCAAAAACAAACGCGTTTCCCAGCAACTGTAGTGCCTTGGCATAAATTTCCCTCAAAGCTAAGAGAAAATTATTACCACTTATATCTGTTCTTTACCAAGATGTTATGTGGCAACACTAGGAGTAATAGGAGGAGGCCTACAGTTCATGAATGACATTCACTGGCTTAGAACAGGCACTGAAAAATGATTTCCAAATAAAAACAAGAAAAGGAATTTTTGATAAACAGAATATTACTACCCAGAATAGCATCTAACTAGGAAATTGTTGAAGTACAACATGCCAGTAATTTATTTGTTGTAGGAAGAGAACTGGAAGCATTCTCCTCACTCCTGTCACTCTGACAGACTCTGTGTTCCTCAGTAGTAACTGCACAATGGCTTATTTGCTTCCTCCTCTAATTCCTTCTTTATAGATTTTCCTGTATTTCACTGTTGTGATTTACAACCTGAAATATCATTTAGTTTGTTCACCTAAAATATCACCTTTTTTTCCCCCCCATCCATATATGGACCACTGTTTGGTTTCCTAGACATAGATCTGTAAACTTTCACTGGTAAATGATGAAAGCTTTGCAAAATATACTGCGTAACTTTGAGATGACTACAGCTTGGCCCATCTCTCTTCAGGTGCTCCCACAGTGCTGGAGAACAGAACAGGAATCCCTTCTCCTACAGGGGAATGCTCTTTAACCACCTTCCCAGAGACTGGCTTCTATACAAACAGAGCGAGGATGAGCACTGCCTCCAAAATCAAATACTATTTGTCTTTGAAAAGAAGATACATTTTCTCAGACATTTTCCGTTCAAATACTGATCAGCTCAGACTGATCAACATTATGTAGGATGTAGAGGAACACATCTCAAGACGATAGTAGTTGGACTCCACAGGCTTGAAAGGAAAAACCTAAGTGCAGCCAAACCCACATTATTTCATAAAGCATATTTGCTATCTGATATTAGAGAACACAATTTAAAGTGACCTATCAGCTAAAAAGAGAGCACATTGAGCATTAATGTGCCTGAACAACAACAACAGAAGAGTTGGGTTTCTTTTGAAACAAGCAGATCCATTAGTGTGATTATGCTAATAAATATGATGTCAATTAGGTTTTAGACAGAGTCTAATAGAGACTAATTTCTGCTCTCAGGAAAAGCACACTGGCCCAGAGTAAAGAGCAAATTTTACAGCAGATGAACAATAAGCAGCCAGGCAACAAAATCATTTCACCATCACCTAAATGCATTTTCCTATATCAGAAATGCAAATGGTTTCAGAATCAAAGAGAAGAAGAAGAGAAAGTTAAGATGTTATTTATGCAGTCCACATACTCCATCTTGGTAAACCATCACTTGGCCTGATAAAGCCAAGTCTAACAGAAGGTCTGGGTCAAAACAGATGACACAGTGCACCAAACGGGATTGATGTGCTTGTGTCTGTCAGATGTTGCTGCAGCCATTTAGGAAGAGAGAACGCTGACCTGCAGCAGCAACTGAAGGCAGTCAGGGAACAGGGAAAAATACCAGCTCTGGTTGGTGGTAACAGATTAGGACAAACACTTTGGAAATGGCTTCAACAGTCCTCCAAAGCTTTGGTGTGCTCAACAAAACCAACTCAAGGACATCTAGGGAGATTCTGCAACAGCAGTATCTCTGCTCCCTGCTTCCCAGTCACTTGCACTTACATCAGAAATCAGAGGAGAAACAGCTCAGCTATAAAGATAAGGCAAGCAGGCCTGAGATGCAAGCTGTATCTCATGATGAAAGATGGAAGGAAAAAGAGATGAGATTGGGGAGTCAGAATTAGTATGAAAATGAACAGGTGCTATTTGCATTAAAAACCAGGAACATCAAACAAACTCGTGATATGTAGGAACTCAGAGGGGTTTTTTTTGGTCTTTAAGGAATTCTTCCAAGTCCATTAACATGTTTAAGAAGGATGAAATTGGGAAACAACTCCCTGCAACAGTCCAGGAAAACCTCTGATCTAGTGGTAAAATGTGCTGGAATTCAAACCTCTCTTTCCATGTCACAGAATCACAGCAAGGTGCCCTGAGTGCCCAGTGTCCATAGGGTCACTATGCTTCACAGTCACCAGACCACCATGGCAAGCCATACTTCATAAAGATAATGAGGAGATAACTACACAGTAGTGGAAATTCAACGTAGTATTTTATCTAAATCCACAGAGGCAAGCTGTAAAGAAGGGTCTGGTACACCTTGCAACAGTACAGTCATCTCCAGTATGGAGAGGAATGGAATTTTTTAACATTTTCTGCCACTGAACTAAAAAGCTGACTATATTAGGAATTTAACAAATGTTGTGGCTTATCATCCTTACAATCTCTGTGTCATCAAAGAAGAAGAAATCTAAAATTGACTTTAAAAAGAAAAATTACAATTCATTCAAATCTCAGTAATGGGCTGGCAAAAGCAGTATGTTTAGTTTTGAATGAGCTACAGTGAAACATTAAATACCTCAGTTGTTTCAGGAACTCAACATCGGAGCTGCTGTTAATGAGCTTGATGAACTCCTCATAAGAAGGAGCATATGTGTAGTCTTTCTTCTGATGCTCATTCATCTGTTCTCTGTACTCCAGCTGGCTGAGTAGCATTCGGTTAATATAATCTGGATCACTCAGCAGTTCCACCACTGGTTTCAGGACTGGAGAGGAAAAATATTTTAAAACAAAATCCTTATGCTGAAGAATAACTGCTGTCCTTCAAAATAAAATTACAGATAAAAGGCAAAAATAAATATGCAAGTTGATAAAAATCCAAGCCCAGTCTTCTGGACTACATTTGAAACTGGATGTACCTTCTTGATAAAACTGTTTGTTTAGTCTATTACATAAATTGATGTACATTGACAAAGCTGAGCTCTATTTGGAAAATTCCAAGTGTTTTTGTTCTTTCTGCTGTGTGCCTTGAAGACTATGACATTACAGCCACTATAAATGAAAATCAGAATTAAACTGAAGCACATAATGTACTTGAGACTTCATAATTTCTGAATCTGACTAGTGTATTTATAATCAGGTTAAACTGTAGCTGATAAAAAGCAAAACAGAAAACCCTCAATTAAAAAAACCCACACTGGATAAATAAAAATCTAAAAAAAAAAAAAAAAAATTAAATCTGGTATCATGATTCAGATATGATCACATCCTTAAGTCTATGGATTCTAAGAAGCTGAATAAAATATAAAAGACCAGAATTATTCATATAATCACCAAAAATAATGCCATGGAAGTCTGCAAAAGTGTTGAAAAAAATAGAAGAATGGAATGGACAAATTGTGTTTTATCCTGACAGGTGCTAAACAGCCTGGCATCAAGCCAGGAGAGTCAAATAAGTATATGCTTGATTTTGAGAATATAAAGTGTCTTACTGGTTATCACAGAAATTTCAGAATTTAAAAGCAGAGCATGAAGACATACATAATGAAGTCTGTAATTACTAATATTGTAGAGGTGCAAATGATTAATCATCTCTGATCTTTGATCTACCTTTTGTTGCAAGTATTTCTGCAAGGACTATGCGCAAGCTGACCGACTGGACATCCTTTGAGGGTAGGAGACAATACACCAGAATTTGAGAACACTTTTGCAGGAATCTAACTTCTTCATCAGAGCTCCTCAAGTATGGGTGCAGCAAAAAAGGTCTCGGTGGATCTTCCTGCCTAAGGGGGGGAAAAAAAGAAAAAAAAAAAAAAACGAACAGAAAAGAAGAGAGAGAACTTACATAGCTCTCTTATCATGATTAGTCATTAATTGATAAAATACCCAAATTCCATTATCAGGTAAGTAACTTCAGTAAAGAAGTACTTTAAACCATGTTTTCTTTTTAAATCCTGCTAATTTTTCTTAATGATGTTAAGATACATTTCCAAATTCCTTTGTCCTGTCAATATTTTCACCTGCCAAAACAGAAATACAGTATTTTAAAACTGCATCAAATAGAGAAAGCCCAGGAAGCGGGAGGAAAAACGTTTCTCTGAATATAAAAACAATTGTTCCATCATTGAACTTACAGCGAAATCTTGTCTAGTTTTTCAGAACAATCAACAAGACAAACTCAAGCAGCAAATATACTCTTGTAGGGCAAACTAATTATAGACCTCAACCTTTAAGCAGAGGATTTGGGATCATATCTAGTTTAAGAAACAGGTCTACCTGTTAGATACTGAAGTTACCACCTTTCCTTTGTTACTGGCAAATAAATCTCCCAGTAAATAATGGCCTGTTTGACCTGACTTTTCCTAGAACAACAGTTTTCAACTTGCCACCTGCAGGCTACATCAAATTGGTCAATGCAAGATAACTATATAGCGACAGACTTGGCATTATCATCCATCTACACTCTAAGTGGAAAACCAATTTAGAAAAAGATTAAAAACCCACCTAGAGGTTTAGAAAGAGGGTGGAATTGTGATGGCAAACAGAGAGAAGTGAATTGAGTCCCAAAGTGCAAAGAAAGTTGGCCAGACAAGTCCTCTCAGTAGTTCAGCAAGTGAGACCTGACCATGTTGTTACCAGTATCAGTGGGGTATATGAAGCATGAACATGGAAAGCATGAAACTGTAGGGGCTCAGCATGCGTGTGCAATGCCACCTTTGGGGCAATGCCCCTGTGGGCAGCATGCTCACCCTAGAGGGGGTGAGAGGCCCTGGACTTTAGGGTCTGCTCAGTCTCATAGGTCTGAACCTGCATCTTTCAAGTCCCATCCGAGTCACCTCTTGGCCAGACCACAGATTTGGTGAGTCACCTCTTGGCCAAATCAAGTAGCACCACTTGCTTGGATCTGAGTATCTCAGGCATACAGAGATCACAGAACCATTCAGAGAAGAGATAAGAGAACTTGCCTCAAGTCAAGTCCTCTGATCAGCGGGCTGAAGCTGGAATATGCCCATGCTATATACTAATAAATCACCACAGATAAAAAAACAACTAGGGAATAAAGTCATGGTTTTCTTCCATCATCCTAAATGCTTCAGAGTCAAGGTCTATCTTGCTTCCCTTCGGCGGAGTCAGATCCTTGCCTTTGGCTAATTCTGGTTCAGCTTCAAGAAGGAGCAGGAGAATACTCTCAGCCTGAATCACTCTCAGCCTGCTGGGGAAGGCATTCACTATCATCCACTCACTAACTGTAAGGGTTGTGCAAGCCGGATACTAATGGACAGAGGAAATCCAAATTTTCTTGCTGGTTTTACTTTGCATTTGCTGAAAGAATTAGGCTCCTAACTTACAGAAAGTACACCAGGCCTGGAGTTAGAACAGCTACAGTGTGCTATGTTATATAGTAACATATTACACTAATATACTCCTTTTCCTGCCACTGAACAGGCAAATAGGTCCTCCCTGCTCCTCGTAATCATGGTAGGCGCATTTTGGCAAGATGGCAAGACAGAGTCTTTCACAGCTAACAGTGAAGGGGTGGTGGTGCCTTTGCTGCAGCATGAAGCACTGGGTGGGTGCTGTGCACCACTAAACGTGCACAGCAATGTGCTGCTGGATGAGCAAGCTCAGGTTGTTGTTTGCAGACTCCCCACGAACAGCTCTTCTGATCACAGCTCTGAAAGAAACAGGAAGCAAGCCCACCCCACCCTATTTTGTGACCAATACTGACCAGTTCATCTCCTAGCAGGTGCCAATTGTTTTCTGGACTTCTCAGAGCAAGTTTGACTGGATGTCCAAATGGAACTCCTTAGTGTGGGTCACAGCAGCACCTTTTCTGTATACAAAAATGGCTGTAGAAGCAGAGACAAGGTGCCCTAGCAGTTCTTTCAAGGCCATGTGCCTGATGTGCTCCAGTCACAGATTTACAGTTTAACAGCAAGGTGACCATGCCAGCGGTTACAGCGAGACAGACACAGTGTCACCTGAGAGGCGCCACGGTAATTTCCAAAGGCAGCCAGGACTGGTCTTCAGTAGAAGGCTCTAAGGTGTTACAAAGGCTTAGATCTGTCACATTTCGTATCAGTGCCTCCTCCCATCGTCTAGAACATCTGCTTCCTCTCCAGAGCTGGAGGCTGCTGTCCTGGTTAGAGTCAACTGACTGTTACTCACAGAGCTGCTCCAAGCCCATTGCCTCTGTACATGAATAAGTGACCAAGAACCATATACAGTCAAATCAAAAGTTTTCGGTTAGACACTGCTACATGGCCACTAGTGACAGGCACCATTGTGTAACAACTGATTTTTGCTAGTCAGTCCAGGAGGGAACAAATATGTTGGAATACTAACAATACTCTAATAATAGCTCTAGTTCTGTTCTAGTAATACTAGTCATTTGTCTCAAGGTGATCAAAATTAGTTTTTTAATTAATTTTCAGAACAACAGGAATATAAATATGACATTTGGTTGCAATTTGACTGAAGCCTCTTATTCAATCCCAAATCGAATGTTTTGTTTTCAAATGTGGCTCATGGAGGGGGTTTCCATTGTTACAAGCAAGACAAATTTCAAAACAAGTCCCTTGGAACAGCTTGGAAGTAAATACTCTTCTGACAAGCAGTGGTTTATGAAGATGATGTGTAGTCTTCATTATCAACCAGCACAGGTGGTGCTGAGCTCAGAAAGCTGTTTATCTTGTTCTGGTAGGATCTTTTCTCTCTGGCAGCTGAATACCTAGCTATTTTCCTCAGTGCATTTCCATTCCTCTTGCCTACTCCAGACATATCCTACAGCCCTCTCTACACTGCATTAAACACTCCCCATCACATGCTCTCCCTAAAGGCATTCATTATTTATCTAAAACCAGACACGTCCCAGGCAGACTACTGGCAGACAGAAAGTCTGGGTCATTTATGTACAACCACCTCTTATTGGGGAAGTAAAGTCTTCCTTTTCTGGACAGGTTGGTCCACCCAAAGTCATCCACTTAGAAACACAGCCAGAAGCATATGCAAAATGATGGCAAACAGGATGACTTACACAGAACATCAGTTGGTTAGCAGCAAACTAACCTCTCCTAACAACTGATTCCTGTGTATTAACAGCAATGATACAGAGTTAGAACTAAAAGCAAGTGGTGATTGCTTTTTGCTGTGAACACACAAAGCCCATCCTTTTTGGACATTCTTACCTTATTTGTGGGACATCCTGCATAGCGATTAGATCAAGGTATACTTTCATAACATGCGCAAAGCATGAAACAGAGCCATAACGCACATAAAATTTCACTAAATTGCGATTAGTTGTCTTTGCCTTCAACACCTCTCTACAAGTCTCCTGATGAACACCAGTCTGTTTGGGACTGCAAACACCCTGGAGCATTAACTGCACCTACACTATCGTCCATGTAAGAAAAGAAATTTCTCATAATCTTTGTCTCTCTATTGTACAAATTTATTGCAGTCAACTGCCAATACATACAGCTTGGCTGAGTTGGACCTATGCCAGGACTTTTCTGATATACAGTCAACAGAACACAAGTGGAAAATGGCACACAATAAACAAGTAGAAAGGCAAATATTTGATTCTTACCCTTCTAATTTGTCCAATGTGTTCTTGCCTACAGGAATGCAAGGGGAGAGTGGAGCTGCATACTTTCCAGTTGACAAGCCATTTAAGAAGAGTCTCAATTTTTTTTCTTGGAGTTATCTCTGTTACCTAAGAAGACATAGCTCTCTAGAAGAGGGATTCTTTCAATTGTTTTCCTAGCTAAACTGTACCTAAAATGTGATCTAAAAAGCAAAAGGGAAGGCACAGAACCCCACCAGATTTTTATGAAAAGAATCAAGAAACAAAGTCTTCAGGAAGTCCTTCCCTGGAGGTGTTTAAGGCCAGGCTGGATGAGGCTTTGGGCAACCTGGTCTAGTGGAGGGTGTCCCTGCCCCTGGCAGGGAGTTGGAACTAGATGATCTTTGGGGTCCCTTCCAACACAAACCATTCCATGATTCATTCTAAATTCAACTCTAAACAATCCTTGTATATCAGTGCCACACAGTTGTGTCAACAAATCCTGCAATTTTCATTGCTGTTTAGGCAAGAGAAATAAAGAGGAGACTGAAAGCAGGAGAAGAAGCTTGGGGGGGGAAGGTTTAACAGCTACAAAATAAATCAATATGCCAGTGGTAAAACAGACAAGACAAGATATCCAGGCTTATATGCTCCTTTGCATTTATACATGAAGCATTACAGCTCTATTTGCCTCCACATAACCATTGATCAGCTTTCAGGGAAAACATATTGCATGTCAACAAAAGGTCTTCCCAGAAAACAGCATCCATTGTAACTCAGGCTTCCCCTTCATTGATAAGCATTAAAAAAAAGGAGCAGTGAGCAATCACATAAGTATTAACACCACTGCTCAGCTACATAACCATGTCCATTTACTATCCTGGAGCAGGAGCTAAGATGTCTTGATCAGGCATAGCCTTAAGGATTGACATAAAACTCTGGGGGAATGTGATCAAGACTAAAGAAAGGCACTGTCCATTTTGCAGAGACCAAGAGGGAAGGCAGGAACTTAACTGCAATCTGCATGCATGCACACAAAGCAGAGTGCTGCTAGATCTCTCCAGTGTCAATAAAGAGATTAAGCACTATTAAATAACCTAAATAGTAACACAGGCATTATTTCTCTTCCTATCCAATTTTGAACATATGCTATTAGGACTGTGTGGATGGATTTTCCAAACGAAAGGTCACTCAGTAATCACAGAAAATTCTTAACTAAAACTGGGTGCAGATATTTTTAGAGAGCGCTTTGAAAGCCCAGCCAATTAGCCATAAATTCCGATCACAACTGTGTGCAGTGAACTAATATAAATGTGGCACTCTAGCAAACAGTTCCAAAACAGGCATGATATAAGCTTTGTAAACCAGACTCATTTAATCTGCTTTAGGCAACAGAAAAATAATGGTAAGTGGCAACTTAATTCATTTGTGTCTTCTTGAACAATAAAGACCGAAGTAACAGTGACATATATTGGTGTATCAAGATGCAGGTGACTTCAGTAATTTAAAACACTGAAGACAGAACTCAAGTCACTGAAGACTGACAGAACTCATGCTTTACACAGCACGCTTACAGGTCCTATTCCTCTTCACTGCCTTGTGAACTACAAAGCCAGCCTTAACCTTGCATTTCTTCTCCGTAATTTTCATTTTATGAAATCTTTAAGCCTGCTCTAAATTTTTAACACTATCCAATGCTATTTCATAGCATCAGAAAGCAAAGGGATTTCCTTCAGTTGCCCCCAAACCAGTGAAAGATCAGGCAGCAGTCTGAATATAGACCCATAGGTAGGGCCTGCCAAAGCAGATACCTTTGTACTAGGTCTGTTCCAAGCAGTACTCTTCTTTGGGACCAAACTGACACCTACTGTAACTATTCCCTGGTCTGAGATGGCTTCACGCAATTATTGAACGTCATCAATACTAAGACTTTACCCCTTACTGCTGCAAGCTTCTCAGTTCATCTAGCACTTTATAAAGGAAACCAGAACAGCAGATTTGCTTTGGTATTCCTGAAGACATGCAGTTAAAACATTACCAATGTTACAGAAATATCATAATTTCCTTCCTATGCTATAACTAAGCAACTCTGAGCCAGTATCAACATCTTTTTAACAACAATTCCCCATTTGTCAGGAACGTGGGACCTACGGCAGTTCTGTAATACTGGTCTATCATCTGTGACTGGACTTCCAGGTTTCCCAACACAGGGACATGGAAATACTTCTTTTTATCTAGGATCTACTCTAGATACCCACAGTTTTAATTAGGACCACTTGGTAACTCCCTGTATTGTAAAGACTCATTACAGTCAGGAGTATTAAAAGACTCTTGGTATCTGTGGTTGGGTATATGCTCCTGATGGGAAGCACTGTATTTTTATATAGTCTCAACCCTCATGATAGCATGGAAGAGCTTAAAAATGAATCCTAAAAGGGGTGAAAAAAATTAAAGGCCAATCCCAAAGTTGTGATTTACAATGCCCATGCAACTTGGGACTTTGCAGGTTTAGGGTTGGCAGTACCCAACCCTTCTTCAAGGGCAAGATACTCCAAAATAAATACACTGATTAGGAGACATGCATGACCAGCAGCTTAATGATGACAAACAAGATAAATCTATCTGCTTTGAAAATAGGAAGCAAGCAAATAAATAAGTGAGATCCAAAAGAAAAATAAAACAAAAAACCCAGAGTCTGTAAAAACATTAACAACTCTACAGGAAGTTCTGTAAGGGTGCTCTGTCTTTAAATAAATAAATAAATCACAGAATGTTCCCTTCAGCCTTGCTATTTCTTTAATTACTCTTTCAAGATAGAGTCTTGCAGAGTTACATTTAAGTCTCAATCAGTGCAATTGTGAGCTGAAGTGCACATGCAACTCTAAATGACTTTCATCAGTACATTCAACACTCACCACGTGCTTTCATTACAATGATTCTGAGAACTCTCAGAACCACATGCAGCCTGCATCTCTTCACCTGTATCGCCCTCAGATCGCTAAGCTTCTTGAGAGTGCAGGAGAATGAAAACTGCTTGATCTATTTGAACTTTCTAAGAAATAAAAGAAACAAATTTAGACCTTACAAGCCAGCATCATAAACACACCTGAAAAAAGTACCTACTAAAAAAACCCAACAGCTTTGAAAACAAACCACACCAAACCCAAAAAGCACAACAAAAAATAAGGACAAAGCCAACACCAAAATTTCCACAGCTGCCATTTTTATCAAGATACATCAGCAAGTTTTATAAATCACTTTACCTAATCTTTACTGCGAAGATAACCTTATCATTTACACATCACACTTACCTCTTTCAGGAAAAAGCTTTTGACACGTCATGTTGGTAACAGACCCAAAGAATGTATGGATGGCTTACAAGCTGTGGTATGACCATATCGGTACAAGGAGGTCCTAATGGTTATTGTGGTGTCTAGGTCACACTCAGTCATTAACAGGAAAATGAACCCCACACTTCTCATGCTGAAGCCTGAAGGCAATGGCAAGCTTTAGACCTGGTGCTACCCATGAATTAACTTTAACAACATGCTCAGACCTTGACTTTTTGTGACTGTTTTGTTCTCAGCACTTTCATACAGCTACTCCCATTGTAACAAACCTCTAAAATTTCACACTAATCCTCTTGATACTCCTTTCCAGAGGCTGAGTGTAACAAGCAGTTCTTGGTATTCCTGGTTTGTGGGTGGCAAACGGAATTATAAAAGAAAAACAAGAACTGTGGGAGGTGTTTAGTAGCTATCCTAACAACTTGGATGCAGCTATAGGATTAACCAAGTTAAATCTCAAGTGCTTAAACTCCCTTTGCATCAATCTACTCTTGATCAGTTTGAGGTGGCATCACCTTTTATTTTTACTGAGTATCTTATCACACTACATATTGTAATCACAAAAAATACAACAGTTATATATCCTATACGTGCAAAGGTATTCTCATGGGCCAAGAAAATTAAGAACTGAGTTGTCTTCTCTCCTTACCCTCTCAGTAATACATAGAAAACAAAACATGTACAATATGAACTTAAATCCCCAAATTGCTTGTCACACTGATCCCTCAAACAACAATTTCCCCACAGCACCTCCCTCTCTCACACTTTCCATTAAGGGCTTTGAGCCCTTAATTATAGATTCTGAATCAGCACTGGGAGTAGCCTGTAGCCCGCAAGCATCCATTTTGCTAAGTTATGACTTATGCTGCAAGTCCGGGCACATGGACACAAGAACACTTCTAAGCATCCCATCAGATGTCATGTAGAAGTCAACCTGCTAGAAGCAGCCTGGAACACCACACATGCATATTTGCTGAAACCAATTCTTCCTCTACCTTTGGGATCAAGGTGCCCTAGCTGTAGGTTAAAGACAAACAGAAAACACTCCCAACCAAAAGATGTAGGAGAAAAAAACCAAAAAGTATCAGTATCACTGTAGCCTGTTCTCACTGAAGTTTGTTCAATAAACACTGCTTGTCAGGACATTCAAGAAGAGGCAAGGATTAACTATCTTCAAATCCCATTTGCCTACTTATCTCATGTAGGCAAATCTCATTTTGCCTACACTGCAGTTTAGAGATCAGATCACCAGCACAGGGTGTTACTTACCAAATATTAATAGTTCTGTAGTAATATCTGATGTGGTTACACTTAGCCCACAATAAGCGTAAGGGAACTTCCTCTTCCTATCGTGTGGACAGCTTCACAGAAAGATGCTTACTATTTGTTTTCACTTTGCTAAGTCCTTCCGATACTGACCGTCCATTTCATCCAGAGGAATAGCTGTCTCTTGCTTTCAGCAAACGCATCACATTACCAGAGTAATGCTACATTCCCAGGATGAGATAATTCTAGCACCTGGAAAGTATACTGGCACCACAGACTAACATGAATGTTTTCAGCATTACATACCACCTTACTCAGTTCACGGTCCATCCTTGATCACATAAAATGGCATTGCCAGTATTCAGCTTGCTTATATTCTGCTTAAAGTAGCCAAGGAAATACACTTAAGATATTATGAAGGAACAAAGGGATAAAGGCTGCTATAAGACAAGAATGGCCAAATACTACCCTCTCTACCCTGCAGAATGCACTTGGCTAATCCTGTTATAAATGTGCTCCTGTTTCCATACAACATAGGGAAAAAGAGCAGTGGCTTCTATCAGTAAATCCAAGGCTGATTTTTCTTCCATATCTCAAACTCATAAAATAGCTAACACTGGACACAGGGAAGTACCATATTCTATTTCTATGCTGAGCTAGTATTAGGAATGAAATGGTTTCCTATCTAATATATTCTAAATTGTCACAAATTTTGTAACCAAAAAGTGACAGGATCCTTTGGAGCCCCAACTGGACTCAAGGTACACCCCAGCAACACATGTAAGATGAAAAAGTTGTCTTGCCTACAGCTTGCATGGCTCTGCGTCACCCCAGACAGTTCTGCCCATGGCTAGAGGAACGTCTCTGCCCTTATTTCACTCTGTAGAAGTGTCTGGCAGGCGCAGGATAGACAGTCATCGTTAAAGAAAGCCAGGAGATAGAATAAAGAAAGGGGAAACAGATCTAATGCTGCCAGGTTTCTTGCTCCCAATGCCTCCCACTGGCCAGCATGGAAGTGGCCTCTTCTCTTTGCGTGCTCTCCCTCATTCAGGGAAGTTTTTTGCTCATCTGTTGGCCTCTGCTGGCCGTTTACCTTGAGCTGTTTATTACTATGCGGAGCCTCACTATGATTAAGATAAGCCAGAGGAAAAGTAGAAACAAAGGGAAGGACTGTAGCACCCTTCCTCATTCTGAAAGGCTGCAGCCTATTTTCATGCCCTCAGACATCCCAATCTATGAGATATCACAGGTCGAAGTCAGTCAGTGAAAGCAGAAAAGTAAAGGGATTTCTGTGGCTGACGTGCACCCAGTGACAAAACACATAAACTTCACACTGAAGAAGCAGACATCTGTCCTCCTGGGCACAGTCAGTTTCTTTCCCTTACTCTAGTGGATTTATCTGTTGTCATATGAGAAAACTAAGACAAAGTGACTTAGGTGGCCAGAGATGATACAAGAAGTATTAAAACTTTGTAAGTCACCAGATAACAGACAAAATGCCCTTTGCTGTCATGCTGCAGTGTAAACTCAGCAGTGGAAATGAGATGCGGTGCTCCAACAGGCATCACAACAGGAAAGACACCTTGCTGTAATTACAGTCTCTGTTCCACTACATCATCCAAAACTAACTGGATTCATTATTAGAGACAGAGAGGGAAACATAAATGCCAATTTAAATATACTACCATCTTTAAAATGTTGACAGAAAGCAAAGGTCTTCATCAAGAAGATCTGTGTTGCCTACCTTTCTTTCTGTGTTTGAACTGTGGCAATATAGAAATGAATCAAAGGCTTTCCAAGAAACTCTGTCTTTCAAGCTAGAAGTGACATACTTTGTAGTTCTCAGTTCTCAGCTTAAAATGTCAGCAGGTTCTAGAACAGTAAACTCCATAGCAGTACGCAATTTAGTACAAAACTCAAATTATTATTAAAACCACAAATTCCCTTAAAAAGGAAACAGTATCAGAGTCTTTGGCTGTGCTTCCAAGTTTATTGCATGTATGCTCAGATCACCCGGCAGTATGAGCACTATGTCACATTTCTGTTGACATTGCCATAGTACATACAAAGCATTTAAGCGCCCTCTCCATCTGCCAAGCAAAGGTGAGCCCTGTGCAATTTCCATAAAGCTTGCTGGACTTTTTGAGCAAGTTTCAATGTACAGCATGAGGATATACTAGTGCTTCACATTTTGTGTCAAGCAGCATCATGCCACTGTTAAAACCAGACCTTCCTTCTTGTGAATTCACAGCCTTGCAGTCTATGAAAAACAGTCAATGAGTCCAGTTTCAACCTATACAAAATCTGCAGTTACAGCTGTGGGGTTTGTTGGGTTTTCTTTTTAAGTCACTATCACATTAATTCTTTACAAGATTTTCTTCATTACCATGTTAATGCAGCCTGCCTTATCCAGCATTGGCTAAGGTACATTTACCATTCCAAAGTGAAAAAGTTAATTGGAAAACACCCAAGAGAATTTATTTTAGCTCTATATAATGGAAATAACGATGCAACAAAGACCTAGAGGAAGTGGTCCTAATTCTCAGTAGATAAGGAACCTCATCAAGAATCAGCATTAATAATAAGTAATAATTTTGCAATTGTAGATTCTATGTCCCCAGCTTCAAATAGGAAAACATTTACACTTTAAAATATCCCAGTATCCTAATTTTTTAGCCGTTTAAATAAAATTCTTCCCAAAAGCAAGCACTTTACTGAGATAAAGGGCAAGTAGAAGCATAATGCTTAAAAATCACGGAGCTCACTTAGGAGCTTTACCTGACCAAGAGGTTTCTACCTTATTCCAGAGCTAAAAGAAATATCTGGAATCCAATGCAAGATCTACTGCAGTGCGTATACACCCTAATTTCTTTTCTTAAAGGTAACCACTCTTTAGTTTCTTTTTTGTCTTTATTTCCTACACATTAGCTTACATAAAGCTGGCATCTACCGCAAATACATTAACTCTATCTTCTGCTTCAGAACAGAAAGTGAATGGCAGCACACAGACTAGTCACTGACAGAAAACAGTTGATCTTTTTTCTCTGAAGGGGTGTTAAAAATACGTAGATCTAACTGTAGGCAAAACAACTACATAGTATAAAATGTATATTCTAAATCTGAATGACCAAGGCATACTTCAATTAAGATAACTGAAACACAGGAGAGTGCAGACATAAGCCCAAATCTAATGCACAATTACACAAATTGTGCATTCTGATGCAGGAACTGCATAGACTAAGAGTTTTCATTTGTAATTACAATTTGGGTGCAACTCTAGTATTTAGTGGACAGCTGACCTTTTTAAGTGGACAAAGAGAACCTTGCCAAAAAGGAAAATCATGGAATTAGCAAGATAATCTAAAGAGAGAAAGCAAATTCATCCAACAATTTTTCCACTAGAAAAATCTTGTTACTGCAGGACAGGCCACCTACAGAAGCCACAAGGCTTTGCCTCCCATGGCTAGAAGAAATGGGAAACTGAATGGAATTAACCCTGGTGCTATTTTGGGAAAGGTGCAAATAACTATCTTCTTGTCTGCTGACTGCTCTGACAGCACCTCTCCTTTCCTTTGCAGGTTCACACTACTTGCAGGAACTGCTCACACAGCCCACCTCCCACTGCGAGTAAGGGATTCAAGGATGAAATGGAAACAGCAGCGAATCCGAACTCTGAGAAAAAGGAGGACAAGCGTGTCCTTCCACGGGTCTTATAGGTGCCCTGAAACCTGCTTGATCTCTAAAACTGGTAATAAGCTTGAAGTGTTTTCTTTATCAGTCACCTACAAAAGTGTTACAGTCTTCATTACAGTCTTCATTACTTCAATATAGCACATCTGAAAGCAAAGAGAGCAGCAGAAAATGCCAATGAAATGCAGAGTTTTATTTTTACCTGGCATTGGCTCCTTTAAGGTCACAGAAGTGTGAGAGTAAAGCTTTCACTACATCATTGCAGACAACTTTAACTACATCAATGTGACTCAGCCTCTGTCGCAGCTGCTTGGCAATCTCCCAGAAGTCTTCAGATAGCAGCTGGTACAGCTGCCCTTCATCTCTGCTGAGTTGCCCATACCAGGACAGGATGTAATCTCTATAGCTGTAGTCAAACACTGAAAGGAGAAACAAAACAATAAATAGCAAAAACTGCAAAAGGGGAAGGCACACCAAGATAGAAAGAACATAATCCTCTACAGTTCTCCTCAAAAATTAGATGGGTAATAGGTTTCATATCTTCTTCTTTGGGTTTTAAATTCTTGCCAAAGAAAGTAAGGTTGGCGAAGTTACAGAAATCTGCACCTAAGAGGTTACTGGAGGTTGCTTTGCAAAGCAAAGCCTGTAAGTGGATTTACTCAGACAGTCAGGTTACTAGCTACACACAACCTCAAACTAATACCTGTCTCTCAACAGTGAATTTGGTTATACAAACTAGCATATAACCTGACTGTGTCTAGGCTGTTTCAGACTGAAACCAGCCTTCTTTACATAGGAATTCAACAGTCTCCACTCCAAAGTCACTGTTAAAAGGGGAGGTGGTAAGATTTTAGCATTTCAAAAGACATATACAATACCGAACAACACTGCAGAAAGTACATTATAGGATCAGAAGAGCTAGAGATAAGAGAGAACAAGTAGATTAGTGAGACAGCATGAACTTCAAAAATGAGGAGGTATTCCAAACCATATCTACAAGCAATAATCACGATTACTGTGATTACTAAGTCCCATGGCAACACCATTTTCTACCATTCTGACTCTTCTTTTTGACAACACATGCGTGCCACTAGTTTTACCGATGTTTCACTGTAGCAGATGTCCCCGGAGGTCTAGGAGGGAGGAGGAGGTGTTCAGGGAGCATGCACGAACCATGTCTAGCAGTAACTACAAGATGGGGGAAAAGTTGGGGTGGAAGAAGGAGCCAGTTAGCATCTACCAGAGGGACAGTTGAACAAGAAGGGGCAAAACAAGTGATGTGCCTGATAATCTGAGCAGCTTCTTTACCAGACATCTTGATTTCAGATTTTTTATATCAAAAATACATTTCAGTTCAGTGGAAGCCCATGGTGCAAAGTGCTCATGTGGCTCCACTATTTCTTACGTTCCGCTTTGATAGAAGTTATTTGTTTTAAAGTAAACTATAAAAAGCTTCCTGGCACTGCAACAGTGATCTAATAACACACTAATAGCAAGAACAACTCGAAGTTGAATACTTTTGCCTGCCTGAAATACCAGAGGATCTCATCCAACATCACCCTGTTAAAAACATTTCAAAAGAAAAGGCTAAAATTGATAAAAGTTTCTAGCCAAATGCTTCATACAAAAAAAAACCTTCCTCAGGTTTATAAAGAAACTGAGACATTTCACTGAGCATGCTAAAACATATGGTTAAAAGCTTTTTTTAAGTCATTTCACAGCTATGAAATTATTTATTCAGGAAAAAAAATTCAGTAAATAAACAAGTAGAAGTTTTGAAGTTTTAATTCTTTTTTTCTGATCCAGGAGAGAAAAAAATATGTAGAGTCACATTGCAGGATGGCAACTTCCAATGTTGAAACATATCCAGTTTCATTACTTTTCTAAAATAGAAGAAATCATATTTCATTGAAAACTCTCACTCACAAATACTACAAAGTGATAAAAACAGTTTTGAAAGGTAGTGATCTTCTGATAAGCAAGCTGAGGAATAATCCCTTGATATGCCAAAGAGCAACGGGGAACAGCATTTTAAAAATTGAAGGTTATTACTTATCTCAAGTCTCCCATCACAATACACACTTTAACTATCTATTTTTCCACAGTTGTTCTCATGTCCTTCTGTAATCACCTTTTTCTTACAGCTTGGTGTCTGGCTTAGCCCTAGCTGGCAACTAAGCATCACGTGGCCACTTGCTCTCTCCTCCTTCCCTCCTAGTGGGACGGGGAGGAGAATCAGAAGAAAAAGGTAAAACTCATGGATTGGGATAAGAACAGCTCACTAGGGCAGCGAAGGAAGAGAAAAAAAAGAGAAAAATACTAACAAGAAAAATATACAAAGTAGGTGATACACAATGCAATTTGCTCACTGCCCAGGACCTGATGTCCCCAAGCAGCGATTCCTCCTCTGTGGCCACCCACCCCTTATATACTGAGGATGATGTCATATGGTATCAAATACCTCTGTGGCTATCTTGGGTCAGCTGTCCTAGCTGTGTTGCCTCCCAGCCTCTTGTGAAAATTAACTCTATCCCAGCTGAAAAGCAGGACATTATCCACTCCTTATTCTATACCATCAATGTCATGCCCAGATCCTACATTTTCCAATTAATCACCACCACTTTTCCTGTCTTTGAGACATATGCACACACACACACGCAAATATCATTCCCGTAGTCTATGGGCCATCTCTCTCCATGGTGGTCCACTTGTCTGGCCGACATACCTCATCTTCACTGAAGGGATACCTTTCCCTCACGTCTGACAGAAGTCGCCTCCAGAGGCTGAGGGCTTGTGCCTTTCTCCCAATCCCTTTGTCAATGCCCCCTTCCCTAGACAGGGATCCCAGCTGCTTGGCTTCCCTACCCTCTAATTCCAGGCTGCTGGCCCCGTTACTCCAGCATCAGAGCAGCCAAGTGACAATGTGCTTGCCTGGATGGTGGCTGAAATCTTTTTGCGTATCTCACAGCTCACTCAGGGACAGGGATGAGGTGATTACCTCTGGTTCTACCTCTTCCTCCTGTTCTCGTGATGGTCCTGGGTAATCATCATCCCTTATTAAGCAAACTAATTGTTTTGTGTATCTGCTCTCCTCTATAAGGGCAACTGATACCAGCATGGGTTGGGTTTTTTTGTTCACCTGCAGTGCCTGTCACTGGGGTTTCAGTAGCCACAGTGTCTGTCACTCTGTTTTCCCTCTCTTCCCCCTGAGGGTGCTGCCTACCATCGAGCAGTGTTTGGTAGATACAGGCCAGGGCCCAGCAGAGCACAGCACAGCCAGTTGTCCCTCTTTGGAATCGCCACAGCATTTTTCTTTCAAATATTCTATCACTCTCTCAGGGGCCTGTAGTTGTTTGGGAGTGAAGTTCCAAACCATTGGAGGTGAGAAGGTCTCTAGATACCTGCCCGTATTCTCCCACATGCCATCCGACCCATGAGTATCCAGCCTTGGGGCAGATCCCTGGGTGGTATTCTTAAAACACTTTCCTGTAACCCTAAACGAGACCTGGAACACATTCAGGAATGTACTGGTTTTGGCTGGGATAGAGCTAATTTTCTTCCTAGTAGCTGGTATGGGGCGTGTTTTGGATTTGTGCTGAAAACAGTGTTGATAACACAGGGATGTTTTTGTTACTGCTGAGCAGCGCTTACACAGAGCCAAGGCCTTTTCTGCTCCTCACACCACCCCACCAGTGAGCAGGCTGGGGGTGTAGGAGTTGGGAGGGGACACAGCCGGGACAGCTGACCTCAACTGACCAAAGGGATATTCCATACCATATGGTGTCATACTCAGCATGTAACTGGAGAAGCTAGCCGGGAGGTGGGATCACTGCTCGGAAACAGACTGGGCATTGGGTTTTTTTTCCTCTGCAAGCAGTGAGCAGCTGCATTTGTGCATCACTTGGGGTTTTTATGTATAGATATATGTATATAATTATTATTGCTGTTGTTATTCTCTTCCTTTTATGTCTTACTAAATTGTCTTTATCTCAACCCATGAAGTTTTTTGTGAGGGGTTGTTTCTGGCTTTTTTCTTCCCCATTCTCCTCCCCATCCCACTGCCGGGAGGGGGGAGTGAGTGAGCAGCTGTGCGGTGCTCAGTTACCAGCTGGGGTTAAACCACAAGTTTCCTTGTTACTTCTCAGGCTTGTTGCCCCTCCTGCATCACAACAGTTTAACTGTGCTATTCTCTATAAAATTTGGGGTACTTTGGGCCCCAGAATGAGCAATGAGACAGCTTTTAGAACTTTGTTAAAAAAAAAAAAAAAATTAAAAAGGACACCAGCCACAGACACTAACAGCAGTCTGTGCTGGGGTAAGACACTGCCTCATCCATGTGTGTCATCCTGGCCATGATGTGCTGCTGCTGCTTTAGTTTCATGCCTACTGATGCAGCTGATGCCTCTTTCAGTACTCTAAAGAAATACAGAAAACAAATTTTCTAGAGTGCAGCTTGCTTCCTGCAGAAGAGAAATCTACTCATGAATTTACTCTCATTAATTTTACACTGCATGTTCTCTAAATCATTGACAACAACTGGTCAGAAGACAAGAAAGGAATAAAAAGAAAAGCGGAACACACTTTCAGGACAATACCTTACTATGACTAACTCAGCTGCTATAAACATGAAACAAATTTCTTCTGATCAAATCAGATGCAGTGACAGCAGTGAGTGGTGCAAAACTGTAGAAACTTCTACTGGGTTTTCTGAATTAGTTCAGAAGATCCAAGTCCTCAGTTGTTATAAGCTGATTAAAAGTCATTCCTGCATGAAATGTTAAGTTCAGCCTCTTCAATTTCTCTTTTTTAAAGACTGTAAAGTAAAAGAGTGTTGGGAGTAGAGAGCCAGAAGCTTGTGTGGAGGTTAGTGAGAACACCCATTTGGACCCTTCCTTCACTCCTAACCCCACACAGGTCTACAGTAACTGTTATCTCTTCGTCCACATTCATCCATTCAGAGGTTCCACAGCACCACAAGAGCCAGTGGGTCAGACTGGCTTCAAATCTGCTTCAAATCTTCAAAAAACAGACCAGAACTATTATCCCTATGCAAATGCAGACACAGCCTTCCAAGTTTCAAAGAAGGAGTAAGTATTCTTTCCTGAAAGCACTGGAGAGACCAGAACCATTACATTAAGTTATGGTCAAAGCCAAAACTCTCCTGTGACTGTATGCACAACAGCAGAGAAAGTATAGCTACAACACTGGCTTGAGTTATTCTACTACAGCAAGCATCACAATCTGTAAAACAGAAATGCAACATTAATATGAATTGTGTTAAGATCCTGTATCAGAAAACCACCATCAAACAGCCAAGAAGTGTTATTATAACGCTGTGCTACTACAACACTAGATTTAACATGTATGGTATGGTTATCATAAGCTATACTTGAAGAAAAATACTTTCAATAAAAATTTAATGGAAAAAGATGACAGACTATACCACTATTAAGTACCTGGCAAAGAACTGTTCTATAGAAGTAAATGTTAAATGCTTAGTTGTTGCAGCTAGTACTTTTCCCCCCTGCCAAAAGCCAATTCAGTCAAAAAAAAAAAAAAAAAGCAGTCTTATCTTCATCCTCAAAAATCAAACTAAAATATTAAAGCCCCTATACTGAAGTCCCTAAAAATTACTAATAAATACTCTGAATATACAAACCTGTCATTTCCAAGATACTAATTTTTAAATTGCAAGAGATAAAGGCCATTATTCACTTATTGTATTCTATATTTTATTATGCTTTAGCTATACAATATAAATTAAGATGATGAGGTTTTATACTTATCTTTATTTATTGAAGTATCTCATGCCCACTAAATTTTTATTTAGACCATGATGTTAAAGGCTGGCAAAGTGCTGCGTAAATGCCCAGACTTCAGTGACTGGGAACCTGCCCAAGTAACTAGCAATAATGATTTATAGATGTCTGTTCTCTTGTTAAAGTTCACGCTTGGAATAAATACTAGCATTTTTTTGTTTACTTGCATTTTACAATATTATTCAAACTCTATGAAACCAACATGTTTAATAGACTAGATGTTATTGTTGTGCATAGATGGATAGTGCCTGTGCAAAAAAGATCATACCCTGAGAGTCTCCTATTCCACATTGTTTGGTTTATTTTTATTAAAATTTTCTTGACATTTGCTTCTTTAATAAATATGATGAATGTGCAGAAAAAACATGGACATTTCCAAATATGTAAACAATAGAGAGAAAAAATTGTGTTAAAAAGATCTCGGAAATGCATTTAAAACCAAAAATCAGACAAATTTCTGTTCAAATACTTTTGCCTGTGTACCCTTTGCCAAGAGTTCTTAGCTCCAAGTGTTTGAATCCCAGTAGCAGAGAGAACATGAATTCAAATTAAGTATTGCTCATATTTTGGACCCAAACAACTCATTTTTTTGAGAGCTGTGAAAAAAAAGAATACAGCTTTTCAAGTAGAGAGTGGCAGAAGCTACTGCAATTTTTTTTTCCTAAATGTCAATGTGTGGATCTTAAGTTGGGAAATGAGATAGATTGGGAAAAAACTTCTGTAAAGGGAAGTCTTGCCTTACATCCCTAACAGAGTTCTTATAAGGGGTCAACAAGAACACAGACAGGCAAGATCTGATCCACAGGTACAATCTAACTAAATTCCCAAAATACTTCCAACAAGGTCACCTCAACACAGGCTTGAGGGAAGACAAGCCACTATGAAAGAAGAGATGGATCTCTGGCATGAAATGTTTTAAGAGCTAAGAAACACAGGATATGAATAAATAGCCATTTTCACAGGAGAAGAATTTCACCAGTGGAGTTCTGCTGGGATTTGTGCTATAGCCTGTACTGTTTTGCTTAGTCATAAATGATCCAGCAAAGCAGGTAAGTAATATGGAGACCCATTTTCCTGGCACTACTAAAGGAGTGGAGGCAAAGACTGACTGTGAAGAATAACAAAAAGACCACAGGATATGGGGCAACAAAAGTGGAAGATCAAATTCAGTTCCTGGGAGACCAGCTACACCCATGGCAGATAATCTCCCTACAGCTACTGCCCTCAGCCCAAACAGTACGCTGCCCAACAGCAGCATGAGTCTGACTGAGCAGTCTCTCTTAAGAGAGATATTCCTAAACTACCAAATGATATTGGCTTAAAACATGAAGTTACCACTCTAAACCCAGAGAGCGAAGCCCATGCAGACTGGCTGTAACACCACCAAAAGCATGGCATCACTAACAGTCAATTCTTGAAGGGTACAAGACATTTAGCAACTAACAGTAAGCCCTCAGCAAACTTAATTACACAGATGACAAAAAACAGGTGACAAAGTCAGAATTAACCAAAGGGCTGTTTCTTTATAACCAACTATGGCATTTCTGAAATTACATAATACTGGCTCCTCAAAAAATGTTATCCTTGCATGTCTAAGGTAATGTAAAGAGAAGTAAAATCTGATTTAAAAAAAACACTGCAAAACCCCATTGACTGTGATAATATAACACCACCTACTCAAAACCTCAAGTGGCAGTAGGAGTCTGAACTGGTCTCCAAGATTAAAACCTCTGGAGAACTGGAAGTCTCCTAAGTAAATGAATGAGGCGTTTTAAAGCATTTCGTTGAACAGTTTGTGGCATCTAGACAGCAAGAAGTTAGCAAAAATTCCTGGGATTTACAAATACTTTAATCCTCATCAGTGTAAGATTGGAAATAGAAATACAGGCAGTATTTTTTATATCATTACTAATAAAGCTTTATTTAACCATGAACTTATATATTAAAAAAAAGTATTCATTATATCAAGACAGCTACAAATTTTGGAACTGTCACAAGGCAAGGAATGTGTCCTGCCTATTTTCAGACAGGCTGATCATTGTACTCTAATAAAAAGGTAAAATGATTCTTTTGGGATTCATTCGATATCTCAAACTTCAGTTGACTCGGGCACCTTCCAGAATCAAAAAGCTTACTTAAGTGTATGTGTGGTAGAGTTGAAGTACAGTCTCATCCTTGTCAAACTGCCTAACGGAGAAGTTGGCTTCGTCACTTAGGTCTGGAGGAACAACTAAATCTGACAAGTTTGCTCTCCAAAATTCAGAGTGAGAATGAGGGTAAAAGCTACTCTGAAAAGAAATTACAGAAAGGCAAGTAAGCTGTCACAACAGAAGGTCCTCAACTCTGAAAAAATGAATCACTTAAATATTGGTAACTTACTTTCAGCCTTACTGAGTAAGGATGGACTCATGCATCCAACTGAATGATCTGCTGGATAACTAGTTTAGATGAAGACAGCTCTCTCATTTCTTACAGACACATGAGTTACTCCTTTGTGCAAGTAACAGGAGGAAAGTGTAACACAACTATCTTTCCCGGAGTATTCCACAATACCTGTTGTCTGTCTCCAAATAACCCCGCTACCTCTGATTCTGTGCTGATTATTTCAAGGCTTCATTTCAAATTCCAAGACAGGTTATCCAAAACGTGAAGTATGCATGTGAGAGAATACAATAACTTGTCTGTGCTTGCTTCATACATGTAACGTTTAGACTCTATGATCCTTTTCACATCATCAGGAATCCTATAATCTGACTGATTCCAGATGAAATTGCTGGCCAAAACCAGATTATGATATAATAGTTCACCTTTACAGAAACATGACATAGTAGGTAGTGTTCTAATTTTGTATTTTAGCTACATATCCTGCTAACAGCTATTCATGAAAATGCTTTTAAAAACATGCCAAGTTTTCATAACAACCTTTTAAAGGAATGATTATATTTTAAAATACACTCCCTCCAGATGTGAAAAAGATAAGAAAAAATAAAGTGTTGCAAAAAAATCTTAAAGCAAAAAATATTCAAAATTAGATAAAATATTCACAAAAGACTGAAACAACATAAAATTTTATAAGTATATTTTAAAAGCTACAGTACACAACTCTTCATGTGTTTTCTTCTTTTAATACACAAGCTAGGTTTCCCACCTCCCCCACTGTCTTTATGTTCCAACTTAGCATAGTCTTTGAAGTAACATATAAAAATAAATTTTGCTTTGAACTCTGACACTATCTCAAGTTCTACAATATTTTGTATTACCAGGAGTCAGTTGAAAAAAAATGCATGCAGAAGTAGGAGTTGTTCTTTGAAGAACTGTAAACAAGAAATTCTAAATCCATATGAACATAGTTCATATTTTACAATCCAAAGCCCAAGAAGTGCACTGGTGATCCACAG
Source organism: Aramus guarauna (assembly GCA_013400195.1). NCBI lineage: Eukaryota > Metazoa > Chordata > Aves > Gruiformes > Aramidae > Aramus > Aramus guarauna. The sequence goes on along the minus strand of VXBL01000446.1, from coordinate 62,475 downwards.
ATTTCATAGACCATATCAGCCAGAAATATAAATGTTGATTTTAAATTCAGTTTTCATGGCAAGAATTGCACTAAATGGGAAGACTGTTTGCAAGAGTCTACAGGATATATCAGTTCAGGAAAACTCAATCAAGAATCTTTTACATGGCACCCTTTTGTTTTGTGCACAAGTACTAATGACTCTATTTTAATATATTTCTGTAAAAAACAGCCACTAAAATGACAAGATATCAGTTAAATTGAAAAAGACATCACATTACTTACTACAGCAGACCTCTTGGGAAGACCAAGACCTTGCACTTTTATATCAAGAAAGAAACTACGATCATGTTCTAAAATCCTGGAATGTTGTGAATTCATGGTTTGCTAAAAGGACAAGAGATATTCAGTCTAATGCTTCTTTGCCCAAGTTAAGACTCACCTTCTTTCAGTGCTTTATCCATGTTGTGGGAAATGACCACTCTCCTTGATTGGACTGAATCATGGGAGCTTCCACACCAATTACTCTGAAATTGAAAGAGAACATTCATCATAAGAGGAAGGAATAAACCAAAAATGACAGAAGAAATAAAACTGGAATTCAAGGTGACAGTACTGTATCATTTGGTCTTTATAAAAATATTGTCACCCCATATGGTTAAAATGGATGAGTGTCAATTGTCTATGAGGTTATTATACATTGTTTATTAAGCACATATTAACACCCATTGTTTCATATCGTACACTGTACAACTTGCCAGATTATCTTAAGGTTGGGGTTTTTTGGTAGAAGGGAGCTGTATTCATTTGCAATTCAATGCACTGAGAATATGACATGCATTTAACAAAACAACTGGAACTCTTCTATTCAGTATTTTCACAGCTTTATAAGATCTCCAAGAGATATGTCAACAGCAAATAAAACATCTTTGCCGCCTACTGTCAACAATGGACTTCATTTAGCCTCATAAACCACTTTTAAAATAAAAGCTAATCAACGAATCACAGAACCATAGAATGGCCTGGGTTGGAAGGAACCTTAAAGATCATCTAGTTCCAACCCCCCTGCCATGGGCAGGGACACCCTCCACTGGATCAGGTTGCCCAAAGTCCCATTCAACCTGGCCTTGAACACTTCCAGGGAGGGGGCAGCCACAGCTTCTCTGGGCAACCTGTTCCAGTGCCTCACCACCCTCACAGTGAAAAATTTCTGCTTAGTATCTAATCTAAATCTACCTTCCTTCAGCTTAAGGCCATTACCTCTTGTCCTATCACTCCATGCCCTTGTAACCAGTCCCTTTTGTAGCTTTCTCGTAGGCCCCTTTAGGTACTGAAAGGCTGCAACAACATCTCCCCAGAGCCTTCTCTTCTTCAGGCTGAATAATCCCAGCTCTCTCAGCCTTTAGATCTCCTACAGTAAATTGGTTCACCTTTTGGGGGGGTTCTTCCTTCAAAGACACTTCTAGCCGCTGCACTTTAAGCTACTGTACTACACAAACATTTGTCTGTATTGGAGTATTAGCTCTTACAGTGCCCAAACAGGTGGGCAGAGGGAGAAACATTTTTCAGAGTGAAGACAAAAAGCAGTGATTCATGCTGTCCTTATATAGAAAAGAGTGGAATTCAAATCAGAAATAGAAATTGTCCCACTGCCACTCAGCTGACTTCACTCACCTTGGTGAGAGCGCTTCATAAACATCTCAATCCCTCCAACATTCACCAAATACAGAATAAGAAAGCAGGATAAACTTTAAGTAAAAACACTGTTTAATGGTTTTAAAGGTAGTACGCCATTATTTCAGCCAACTTGCAGGCTAATGCTCAGTGTATTTTGCTGTAACTTGTTTTCCTTCTGCTGCAGATACATGCACGCAGAGTCTAGTATAAAGCATGTCATATGGGATACAGGTATGAAGGAGTCTTAAGCACCACCCTCACATCAAAATAAAGCTGTTCACACTTGCTCACCTCTAACACACAGTGCCATAGACACTTTCCAGGCCTTCAGTGCCCTCCTTCCACCCACGGTTAATTTGTTCCAGCTTTTGGATGAGCGCAGCAATACTCCCTAGACTAAACTTCTTCCAGTCACTACTATGAGACCATGGCTGTGGTCTTCCAGCCATTTTCTTCCCCCCTTGACTCAATGGCAAGAGCAGCAACATTTCAGCATGTTTGCCTCCATTTGCAGCCCCTCTTACTGTCAAAGCTATAGTTAAGGATGGGTAAGAACAGAGTATTATGTTTAGTGAACCACTATGATACTCAGGGCTCCCCTCTACCTGAACAGCCATACCCACCCGAATGGCTGCAGAAAGTACTTTTGTTGTTTGAAAGAACACCTAACAATAATATTTGTAAGGCTCCAATACATCACCTCTGACTGCTAATGCTGTTGTGCTTCCTCCATGCAAAGCTGTGTTAATGCTAGTTACACAATTACTTCAGGATTTTTCTGCCTTATTTGAAGCAGGAAATCAAGATGATTCATAACCATTCCAATTTAAAAAGAGAAGAGGCAGACTCACAGGGACATTAAACAGCCCAAATACATTTGGGGAGGGGGAAGGGATTCAGAAAGCCCTATTAAGCAAAGTCAACTCGGGTCTTTCTGTGAGGAAAGAGCGCCTAAACATGAGGCCACAATCCTGACTGAAGCTCTATGCTCAACATATTACATCTGCCTTAACACTCACGCTAGCTTGGGTATCCTACAAGACTAATCCTTTGCTAAACTGAGTCATACCTGCACAGAGGTCGGTCAACTCAAGCCCCTAACTTAGGCATCAACACTTCTCATTTGTACATAGTTTGCAGGAAGTGTTTTTTATGACCTAAAGCATCAGTAAGCACTCTCATGAAACGCTAGCCAAATTACTCCTTTTAAAACTAGTTTAAACACAAGCTGAGATAAGAAAATCATAAATGCTTAACTCTTACTTTTGCCTCCTTCCCTGCCTCAGTTCAGGACTCCTTTACAGCAAAGGGAACAAACCAAACAAACAAAAAAAAGCCTTCAGAGAGGATCCACAGTAGCTTGCTCTACGATCCAATCTACACAATTCCACAAAGCAGGAATTGTTTCAATCTTGAACACTCATGTTAGGAATAAGGCAGACTATTATTGCCTAAGTGAAATTCTGCCTCTTAAATACCAAGATAAAAACTCACATTTCAGCTTGCAAGAATATATTTCATTGAGAGTGTCCTCTATGGTTGGTACTGCTAAAAGGTACCAGCTTTTCATTTAAAACAAAACAGAACAAAACAAAAATAACATCAATGTTTAGCATGTTTGCTAAACATCAATGTTTGTCTTATTTAGTTCAAATAAGACAAGTGATCAAAAAGAATTTAAAAGATAAGAAGTGAATACCACCCATAGCAATGGTGATTTTGCTGCTGCACAAATGTAATTACTGAAGGACAAAGGAAGATGCATGGTATATTGAATTTTCTGGGAAATCTTCCGTACTCACACAGGTATTGCATACACTACTATTCTCTCAGAGCAGTCTGAGAGAAAATCACAGAGCAAGAAATAAACCTTATTTAAAAGCAAGGTTTCAACTTTGTTTAAAAACAGATTTTCAAGAACAGATGAGAATCTAACACTTGAATAAATAGGAATGCTTAAATGCATTGCAGTGATGTTGGTTGGCTTAGTTCAGGCTTAAGAAAAAACAGTTCGGGGCAGATCTCATTGCTATCTCCAACTACTGAACGAGAGGGCACAGAGAAGAGCTAGCCAGACTCTTCTCACAGACGCACAGGACAATAAGCAAGGTTGCAACACAGGAAATTCCCCCCACTTACAAGGCAAAACTATTTTAATTATGAGGCTAGTCAAATCCCAGAATGGGGGTGCTGAGGGGCTGTGGAGTCTCCATCCTTGGAGACACTCAAAATTTGACAGCAGAAAGCCCTGAGAAAACTTAGCTAGATGGACCCACTCTGAGCAGGGGGGTGGACTAGATGCCCTCCAGACGTTCCTTCCAACCTGAACTAGTCTGTGATTCTTGATGCTCCTTCAGAGAACTGTGAATTTAATTTGGTAACTGATAATCAATCAGATCTTAAGTTGCCTTCTCTAAAACTGATCAAACTCGTTTTTCCTTTCAGTCTTATGAACTTGCATTTAGCAGAATCAAGTCTTAAGTCTTATTAGCTTAGATTTGCTATTTAAAAACCCTGTTTCTGTGACAACATTAATAATGAAGTAACTAAATAAGTAGGCACCCCCAAGTTAGATGACATATGGCAGCAAACACCTTAAAACCAACAGTAACAACCCAGTAACACAGGCTTACCAGCAACTGTGATAACAGAAGGATTTCAGAAAATTACAGTCCAAACTCAGCTCTAACAGCTGAAAGAATGAAAAATCCAGCAGATATCACCAGAAGATTTTCTTCTCACCCCTGCCTCAAGTCAGATGGAGGGCATATGCAGAGAACAGGTTCAGCTAGAAAGCCCAGACTTGAATGTTTTCACATTTTTCTTCATGTCACTCATCTAAAGGAAAACGGTGCTACGTTTCATGAAACAGTTGGCATAACCCTGAGCCAAAGATGTTCATAAATGGATTTAAGACAGTCAAAGCTCTAGCTTAGATGCTCTTTTTTATTGATTAAAACCTGGTATGTTCCCATTAGTCCTGACTTGCACAAAAAAAAAAAAAAAAATCATCAGGCTACACTCTGTAGAGTTTATTGCTGAAGAATGGCAGAAACCAGGCTGAAACTTAAATAAAGCTTGACAAAATGTCTTGAAGGGATAGGGGTGGAGCACAGTTGGAAAGCACATGCAAAGAATGAAGTTGCTAACAAACAGGGAGGCCCGTTTCCTGTAACAGTTCAAGTTTTCCCCAATTTTGACTTTGTTTACAGGCTGAAAAAAAAAAGGATGTGTGCATTTCCTGGAGACTTCTGAATAATACTCATCACTTGATACTTTTGAGAATGATTTAAGATGCAGACAACAACAGTATGAAAGGCCTATGAAAGAAAAAAATAAAAAAAGCTGACATTGAGCCTGAAATTTTGTCTTAGGTTCTATCTCCTACAGATGCAAATATTAAGTTAATGTCATTTATTGGTTTAAAAAAATTAAGTAATTTTAAATTAGCTTTGAAGAAAACAATAAACGTTAAACAATAAAGAATTAAGACGATGTTTCAACAACTACACTGAATAAATGGCAAAGCATGGAGAACACAGGAGTACCTTCCACTATCCATCCGCAACACTCCGTCATCAAATGCAATTCTTAAAACATAATAGCAGAAAGCCAGGCACATGCTACAGGCACGCCACACGCAGGCTTACTCTGCCATGGAATTAAAGCCAGAAGCAGAGAAAAACTCACAATTATTTCTATTACATTAACTTAATTACAACAAAACTAGAACAGAGCTCAGGACAGATCCTGCAATATAAATGGCCATTGTGCATGAGACACTCAGTTTAATCACTGATCTAAAAGGCAAAGACTGCATCTAATTCAGCATACAAGAACTATCCAGTTACCCATCACTTAACTTTCTTTTTTCCTTTGTAAAACATACATTAACATCAGGCTGGACTTTGATGATAAAGTGTCACAGTTTCAAATAATACTTCACTGAACTCTCCATAAATTCCGCTTTAACTGATCTGGATAGATGTTTTCTTAGAGTGGAAAATATTACTTCAACTTGTGATGCAAAAATAAATTTTCTAATCACAAGAGTTAATTTTTTAATTAATACCTATAGTTATATTTTAAATTATAAAGCAAGTATATATGTGTCACATTAAGCATTAATCTACATATATTAAGGAATATCATAACTACCAATTTAAAAATCAACATTCTTAAAGCATGTTAATCCTATTATGTTAAGCATCATTATCTCAATAATGATTTTATAATATCAAGCATATCTCATTTCCACTAACATAGTGGAACATGGAACATGTAAACTCTGTTAATTATATGGGGATCGTCTAATCTTAAATGCACCATGTTCAAAAATGATAAAACTGTAACAGTATAAAAACTTCATAATCAGGGTAGAAGTTCCTTCACCTGAGATTTCGTAATACTAGACAGACAAGAATATGCAAACCAAACTTTTTTCAGATAATACTTTAATTCCCATCAGTACAGCTGAGAAATAATTGGCTAGTTAGCATTCAAATTTCTGCTCAGCAAGAAATACAGCATAGTCCTCTGCTGGGATCTTCAATATTAACATCAAAATAAAGGCTTACATGAATTCTCAGGGTACACGCACAGCCCCAGTCTACTGAGCATCTACATGCTCTCCTCCTCTGTTAAAAACAGACAACAAGAACCTATGACCTATACTTCAAGGCCAAAAGAGCCATGTGCTATGAAAACTGAATTGCTGGCAAGCCAGAAAAACCTGAACAGACTCATGCCTCAGCTGCAGAGTCTCAGCTTGACAATCAGAGAAAATCGGGCATTGTCTATTCCCTCTCCCACATGACTTTCCACCATACAAAGGTAGAGTCTTCTGTCTTTTTAACAGAGCATCACAAAACATGCAGAATGAACCATCATCATTAATTTTATGAACATTAGCTTGTTCTCTTTCACTGTGTGTGCTTAATAGGGGAAAAAATAGTACAGAATGTCTGGTCGTATAAACCTCTCATGGACACAACTCAAACTTGTTCCCTTACGACTACACAATATCCTGGGGTTTTTTGTGTTGTTTTGTTGGGGTTTTTTTAATCACTTAATAAGGTGGCAGCTTGGGAAAGGATGTAGTATTCTATATAACTGCCTCTTTCTTGGTTCCTTGTGCTCTGCAAAGGAGAGCAGCAAAATTTACCCAAGACCTGGCAATAAAAAGGAACCTGACCAGATTTTATTTTCAGAATGTTTCTGATACATGTGTACAGTATTTTCAGTCCCCCAAAGTATCTTGAATGCAAGATGCTTTCACTCTTAACCTTATCACAGTGGTTTTGGTTCCACCTTTAGGACTCCCCTGCCAGAGACTCAGACAGCAAGATCCCAATGAGCCCACCACCCATCTGTCTTATTGACTCAGCATGGCTCGGTTATCAGGAGAAATGAACTAGCTCCCTAGTTATGTTGTCAGTCATAAAACACTTTTCAAGTGAGAAGCAGTCCCTACAAAGGTAAAAGCAGCCTGATTCATAGCAAAATATGAAATGTCAACCTAACACAATGTTGAGAAAATTAAATGTCAAACACAATACAATGCAGAGCTGAACATGACACAGGATACAATGGAAGGAAACAGAAAGAGTTGCATGACAGGACAAGAAATCTCTAAATATACATGATGGATAAAAGGCTGTGTGGAAAACTAAGTCTGCTCACTGCTAAGGACCTATGGGACAAATAATTGAGACAGAGTCTGAAAAACATTTCATTTCCTGAGATCAGTCTCCTTTGAGAATAGTTATCACTTCAAAGTTATGCCTGCAGGTAATCAACGCATGCAGTCCTAACAAAACTTCAATTCTGAAAAAACTTGTAAATCCCTAAGGATAACAGATATTGCACAGATCCCTAAAAATAAACTGTAGCAGAAATGTCCAAAATACAGGCCCCAAAGTGTAACAGGCCCCCACTGAACTATTACTGAATATTTACAATTCATGCAATATTTTCTTAAAATTTAAAACTATTCCTGAAATTGGTAGGTAATGCTACAATATCTTTCATTATTTTAATTTCAGGACTTGTCTAGTAGTAAATTCACCTACATCATCAAAAGCTGACTGTTAACCTGCCTATATAAGAGATAGCACTAAGAACAAAAGTATCAGACTCTGAGTTCTATTAAAAACCAAACTTACACATATCCTCTCCTTTCAATCCAGAAACAACTAATAAATTAAAAGAATGGCAGTAGATGAGAATATTTGGTTGCACGCCCAAAAGGATCTAAAACAAGCATGACAGAAGGGCAGCAAGCAGAGACTGCAATGACTGGCAGAAGTAACAGCAAAAATCCTGCAATATCTGAACTCTCAATATTCCCTAACGGACCAGAGAATGAGACAGGCCGTGGAACATGCTTGGCTTTTGGTTGATAAAAAGCCCATACATACTTTTGAAGTCTTACTAAGCTATAAAGATCAAGACTGAAAGGAGTTAGGAAGTTTCTCCTCTCCCTCACAGCTGCTCCAAACTGCTCATTACATCAAGAACTGCTTTGCATCAGGCTTGAAATTGATGTCCACAGATGGCAAACCTTCTGCTTCCTACAGCTGCTGGGGCTCCTGCGAGCTTACCTTTGCAAGCTTCCTCTGACGGCAAATGTCCAACAGTGAAGGAAAATAAAACTGTGTGTCCTTCCTCTCCACTTCCTATGTTCACTGAAAAAAGCAGAGCACTCATCTTGGAAATCATGACACATACTCAACCTAGGTTAACTTGCCATCCCATTTGGATCACTCAGACCATTTCCAATAATCTCACTACTCATCCTCCTATGGCTTAAATAAAGACCAGTACTATCTTCCAGGATCCAGAGATTTCAAAAATTACTTGATCCAATGAGAAAAGATTTGCCCATGTCCTCCCATTAATGCCAGATTCACAAAAAGTCCACGTTCAAGGATGGAAGAAGCCTTTAGGAACAAAGACACGATCATGTACCTGGCCCTCAGGGCTAGAAAGTGAAAATAAACTATTTCTGAAAATGGAGAGCTACTAAACAGAAGTGAACAAATGTGTCAGGAGCTGAGTTTTAAAGAAATACTCAAAATCATTAGCAACTGTTAATCACAGGAATCTAAAACCAGGACATTAGAATCAGTGTACCCTTTTTGCTGGGAAAATGAGTTTATTACCTTTAGTGCTGCAAGACAGATTAGGTAGAGCATTCTCCATACATCATTCATTTAATCTGAATTTAAAATGCAGCACTTAAATCTAATAAAGTAATCCTTGGGTTTTGCATTATTTAAATTAACTTGATAACCCAACACTCTATTATTCAGAGTTTTTGCTTTGAATCAGAGTCAAAACACTACGCTCAAAAGAAAACTCTGTCCTGCCAGTTTTTTTGGCAGAGAAACAACTCACACTGGAAACGTGGGAAAAGCTTTTTTCTTCCCTTTCCCACTAACTTGGTTAACATGGTTCTTCATATGAGTCAAAGCCATCTCCCCTACAACCACACAAGTTAACAGCAGTGTAGTGAGCAAGCTTGAATTTAAAAAGGTGACACATGTTCTAACCAGATCTGTCTTTGGTAAGAGCAAGTCCACTGATCCTTGGAAAGTGAAAATTCCCTTTGTGACAGTCATTTCTATCAAGTACAACTGGGTCACCATGCCTTTTTGCTGTCTTGCATTTTGCTGTCCTCCTCCAAGACAAATAATCTGGTCCTAAAACAACTCCTGAGAAGGGCTGAAAAATACCTGTCAATAACATAATGTACAATTTCAAGGTGTGATTCAATTCCCACTATTTAAATATCAAGAGAAACTATTTATTGATATTATTCATGCCTGCAAATACTTAAATTAATAGGTAAAACAGTTTTATGAGTTGCCTGTACACCTCTCTTCCCTTCTCTTTCCAATGAAAATATAAAAAAAAACATAAAGCTTTATATAGAAGCCAGAAGACTGCCCAGATGTACCTTGCGATCAGAGCTCTCGAATATAGGAAGACTATGCTGAAAGCACACCTCACCATGGGGATATGAACTGCCCATCTTGCTTTGCAGTTCTCTGCATATTTCAAATGCTCTTGCTGAGATTGACTTTAGCAGAAAGTCTTCACCTTTCAAGTCCCAAAGGGGTCACACAAACAGTATTTAGGATAAAGCACAGCTTCACATTTGGAAAGACGGCTTCTCTAATAACAAGTTCAAGCAAAATGAGAAAAGGCATACACCTTGCTCTTCTGAAGTCCGAACCTGCAACACAGCGCTTCCTCACCCAAGTTATTCCCTCACATTAATAGGTCCATGAAAATTAACAGCACAAAACTCACATCGTAAGTGCTTGTAGAACTGTGAATTTACAAAACCCCGTTTTCTCAGCACAGCATAAAGAATCCCATGCAAGTCTCTTTGAAGCCGATCAAGAGTACTCCCACTCACTTTCCAAGAGCTGAGCCTGACTCCCACTAGAGTAAATATTTATTACGGAATACTTAAGTGTTTCCTCATTTGTTAACCCCAATGTGAAAACTACTCAAAGAACAAACCTATCTGCCTTGAGTTCCTGTACATATGACACATGCAGAACAAGATACCAGCCGTAAAACTCTATCATTAAAAAAAAAAACCAACAAAAAACCACCAAAAAGTGTTTTGGGTTTTTTTTTTAATTATTAGGCCAATGGGGGGTTCTTCCCTATTCTTGAGGGAAAGGTGCAACAAGGCTTTCGAAATTGTAGCTTTACAGTCATCCTACTGCTGGCTCCCAAAAAAGGCAACGGGATCATAAGGATCTATGAAAAATGGGAGAGTAACAACTGAATGATAATAAACTGGTGTAAATAAAAAAGCGTGTATAATAAAAAGATAAACCTACAAGTTTTTCAAAGATAAATATATGGGGGGAACTTTGCAAGAAGTATTTTAGTGAATGGCCTACACTTCTATATGCTGCCTATATAGACACTATTATTTTCTTTACCTACACGCTGCTGAAGTACCAACTGGGAAATCTGCTAAATATATACAAAATTGTGTTCAGAAAAAGTATGTCAAGGAGTTTTGCGGCCCTAAAGCCATTTTGTATCAGAAAGAAATCAACAAAACTGTAAATTGAAGGCATGAGAAACCCAAATAACATACCTGGGATTACAGCTTCTAAATAGAAAGGGTAAAATACCTCGCTCCTTTTCTGAAAGTCCCTTTCATACAGCCAGGTTAAATTTTGAGAACAGTGCAAAGAGGGAGTAAAGAAAAATTTTAACTGAATCAGGGTGGGGATAAAGAAACAATCCCAGAAACAGAGTTGCAGCAGGTACTGCTGCTTTAGCAGTGACTTTGAAATACCAGATTTCAATTCCCTTCTGAAACAATGAACACATACCACAGAGCTACAAGAAATCCAACCACCACATACTAGACCACTCAAAGCAAGAGCAGGTGTGTGCTATTTGCACATATGAATCCAATGGATGGACACAAAAGGAGAACATGATGAAGAGAAACAGGCAGCAACATACCACAAAAAGAAAGAGCATATGGTATAGTAACTGAAGTGACGGTATTTGTCTCTGGACAGTTCTAATTTCACTCCTGTTCAGTGTGCTTATGTATTACATTTTTCACAAAGGGGGGGGAGAGAGCACAATAAATTTAATTTTTTTCTTCAATTCTTGTTTCCCAAATTAAATCAATTTTCATTGTTTGGCTGTTTCACAAATCTGAAAGTTGCTCCTCATTGCGGCAGCAGGGAGATTTCAGTTGTTAAGTGTATATGTAAAGATTTGCTTGTACTATGTATACAATAAGTTCTCCTAAAAGTAAATTAACACACATCCACATCTTCAGATAAGTATACTAGCACATAAATGTCACTGGAGCTATATGGCATTATCACTGAAATATTTAATCTTGCAAATCTGTGGGCAACAGGAATTTATTATTGATGCATTTTTCTTTTTTTTTGCACTTGGTGTAAGGTAGTTGAATGATGAAATACAAAAGCACATAGTCCTTTACTACTCAGGTGCTTATGCATTTAATATACATTTATTCCCCAGCATGCCTGCAACAAAAATCAGCTGAACAATCCCTAGCTATACCCACTTACACACTATGTACAGGACAGGTACCTTCTGCTTATCACTTGTTGACTTTGTGCGTTACATCTTCTCACTTCCCCATTTCCCACGTCTAACGTTCATACACAATATTTATTCTTTACTCCCTTCAAAAAGCCAAGTAGGATGTTTAGTCTTCAAAGCAAAGAGGATTTAAAGAAAAGTCTACTGAGAAGACAAAACAAGTATCACACACACCCTCTGCCACAAATAGATCCCGAATGCACCTTTGCGAGTTGTATTATTCATTGAAGTCACCAACCTCTGGCCAAACAATCCCTTCTACTGACAATAATGTCCTGCCAGTTTCCATCAAATGCAGGCCTGGAAAAATGTATTGCTCACAAACACAGGCTCTTTCCTTCCCTAGGTCAAAGAACTAAGGAATAAACCATTACTGCAGGTCATTAGCCGATTTGATTGGCAAGATGGAAAGACAGCCAACTATATCAGTAAGTTATTTCTAACAGGTTCTCTGTCCAGCCAGCACCCTCTGCTTTCTGCAAATTCAGCTGCATTGACTGCAGTCCCAGACACACGTAAGTGACAGCATTATTTACTTGCTGCTAACAAGAAGAGTGCATGTACTAAACTTAATGAACGAGGTCACCAGAACCGCGAGGCTGTACACCTAGGTGGCACAAATTATGCTTTTTCTTTGTAGAGTGCTCTCAGGTTTCCTGCGTGACACTATTGAAGTGAAACAGCAGTTAGGCGATACTGTCTGCTGCTGCAGCAGTTCACATACTAACATATCGCACTAAGGTCTACAACTCACCGGTGAGAGGCCAAGGGCACTTGACCAGAGTCACCAGCTGTGATGCCAGACACCACATCCCTGTGACCCATGGGCAGAGCGGGACTGCAGGCAGATCTGCATTTCCAGCAGCAGTTTTTTGGACCTGTCTAGGATCAGCTCTGGAGCACTGGATGACTCGATGGGGGGCAGGGACAGGGATGAGAGGAAAGTTATTTTGGCTAGCACCTGCAGTCAGCCTCCAAAAACCTTGTGCTACCAGTTCTGTTCAAAAGAAACAAAAAAATACTCCTAAGCAGTGAGCTACAAAGAGCTCATGAACATTAATCAGTACATAGTAGAAGATATACAGAAAATAAATGTTTACCTTTTGCACAGAGGTCTGCATCCGTTTGTGAACACGTTGGCACTTTCTCAAGGCATTATGGTAACACTATCTAAAGCTGCCCAACTTTACAGCATGCATTTAAGCAACGCTACGCTGGCTCTTTGAGCACATCTCCCTCTTTTACTAATGACATTTCAACTGAAGGAGCAGAAAAGGACTTGATACACAGCCAGCAACAAATTGCTGTACGAGCGTTCCCACAATCCGAAGGTCTCTCTCAGAGCAAAGACTTGATTTTTCCTGCCCGCCTGTTACCCACCAGCACAACTTTTCCCATTTAAATCCCCAACGAGCGGCAGAGAGTAGGCAGGCTCCTGCGGCCGCGGGAGCACAACGGGGCAGCGGGTTTGGGCGGCCCGGCGCTCCGCGGCGGAGCGAGGGCCGCGCCACCTCCGTCCCCCCTCCTCCTCGCTCTCCCGCCGGCGGGGAGGACGCGCCGCCGCCACCGCCCGCCCCGCTCCCCTCCCCTCCCGCCACTTACCCCCGCGACCCGCAGGACCGGAGCTGCGGCGACGAAGTCCGGCGGTGGCAGGCGGCGGCGGCCGCGACACATCAGGACGATCAGAGTGCCCAGCGCGGCGGCGGCGGCGGCACAGCCCGCGTAGAGGGCGAGGCGGAGCAGCAGCAGGGCCAGGCACGGCGGCCCGCCGCCCCCCGCCTCGGCCCGCTCTTGCCCCAGGTGGACAACGGACACTGCCAGCAGCCCCAGCCCCACTGCCAGCACGAAGCGGGATGAGCCGGGATCCTCGTCC
>VXBL01000446.1:0-40901 GCA_013400195.1 Aramus guarauna | reverse complement strand
TTTATTTTTTTTTTTTTTTTTGGTAGTGCAGCCATTGTTCCTTTGTATTTTCTTGGCCTAGATAATCCTTGCAATGGTACGGAATGGAGACCAGGGAAAAGGAGAGAACAAGTGATTTTGGGATATTCTCTTCCTTTTCTTGGGACTTAAAGCTTTTATGACCTACTGGGATTTTTGTTACGTGTTTTTTTGTTTTTTTTTTTGCTTGCCTATGTTTCAAAGGGCATTCAGAAGGTCCCGTGTTTCTGCATAAGTCTTAATGGGCTCAGAGGGCCATCAGGGCTGTGGAGGCTTTGAAAGAGCAATTGGCTGATCCCTTTAGAGGCTTGGCCCAGCAGCACATACAGGTGCTTCTCTAAGGAGTGTTTAAAAATTTGTAGGATAGGTGGCATATGGCCTTCTGTGGCATAGGTGACAGGAGCATCTGCAAGCTTTTTAAGGTGTGCCCAGTGAGGAGTTGGGTGATATAATAATATACCTGGAGCTCAAAGAGCCTCAAATTGAACTGGCTCCTGGGTGAGCCTAGGTATCTCCTTAAATTCACGGGAGACAGGCAGACCATTATTATCATTGATGTACCTTAGTGCTTCCACGAGACTTGCTTTTTAAGGTTTTTTGCATTCTTTGCTTCCTGGTCTTACGTTCAACCAAGACTGCTGATGGAATAGTCTAAAACATAACCTACCTGCCTTGGCTAAGGCTTTTCTCATCCAACAGTCTCAACTGATGTTTATGTCACAATTCAGTGAGGTGTATTTGTCATTCTTGAAGTGCTTCATTCTAATAACATCATAAACACTGGAACTCCAGGAAACCCATATTATGTTGAATTTGAGAGCCCTGTCTTGCAGCATTTTATCTGCTTTTCCATACTGATATTTCTCATCTGAAGAAATTAACAAGTCATGAAAATATAATGCAGGAGAGGACCTCAAGAGGCCTTTACCTCATTTGCCCCCAACACACATTCTGAGGAAACATAAATATACTTGGACTATTCCTAAGTGACATTTGTTTAAGCTGTTCTTTGTATACTGATTTAGTGACTGAATTTCTGTAGGTTTCCCTGCTCATCTGTACCAGACAGTGCTTGTTCCTCTTACGTATAAATATATTCACTGAAAATTAAAAGAATTGCATCTTATTTTCAGTGGCTATGGAGAATGAGATCGCTATCTCTGTAAAACTGTGTTTTCCGAACTGTGATAATAGGTGTTATCTTGTGGTCACAAAACTCGCATCTATTTGATCTGTGTTGAAGCACATCTATGCAAAGTGTTGAGGGAAATGCTGATGACATGCCTATTTGTGCAGTCAGGTCACTAAGCATACTAAATCCGTAACATTAGAAGCATGAACAAACTTCTAGTTCAATGAGCGTTTCTGTTGGAAACAGCTCATGTGTTGTGCAACTTGGTAAGGATGGCCTGGTATTCTGGAGTATGCTGTGATTCATTTGCTGCTGAATTCCATCAATAGTTTGTGAAATGGTATAGTTGCTTCCTTTGTGGTCCTGCCACCTACTTTCAGGACTGACACAGAGTGAAATCCAGAATATGCCAAGGTTAAGTGGCATGTGTACAGATGTGTATAGATGGTCAGCTCTTAGATAATAGAGTTCAAGAGCATCGACACTTTATGGCTTTATTTTTGAGGTCTGACTTCCCAACAGTAGGAGATGGGTGTCTGTAGATTCTAAGTATTTCTGAGCTATACCTCTACTGCGTGCAATGAGTGAGGCAGGAGTACAGACTAAACGCAACTGGTCTGTTACAAGGTGAGAGTTAGGGGAAAGTTACTGTGCAAATACTGGTGAAAGAATTATTGTTTCTAATTTACTTTTAAACTGTAATGGAAGAGGGATTTTATGCCTGTATGTAGTTTCAAATGGGGAATGATCAATGGTGGTTTGAGAGCTTGAAGATGTACACAGAGACCTTTGTTGAGGTTTGGGCCACCTTTGTGCTGTACTTTGAGACAGTTGATCAACATGGAAGCGTTACTTATGTGAAGCGGGGGGAAGTGGTGTATCCATTGTCATTTGGAAGATGGCAATGCCTGACTCCCAACAGTCTGCAGCAGCTGCTTGAATTAGTCTTAGCAGATACCAAGGCAACTGATGTTTGAGTGGTGTGCTTGGAGTGTGAGGAAGGCACGTGCAGGTAATCCTGACTGATGCACGAGGATGATCACACTTGTGACTCCAGCCTTTGTGGGGCAGATAAAGTTTGGGGCAGGTAAAGTTTGGGGCAGGTAAAGTTTTGCTTTAATAAGAGGAATTGTTTTTCTTGCATGCCATCATGGACTACTCTGCCATATTCACCACCTTCAGTTGTGGATAGCCTGGTTGAATGCTTGTTGCCCCGATATTTACATCTTGGTATTGGGCAGAAATACTCTTCATAGATAAAGCAGAAGTAAGAAAACTCAGTTTCCATTTACCTTACTCTTCACCCTCAATACCTGGCAGTGGAGTCTATCCTTTTCTGGGCTTTTTGTACCTGTATACAAATAACTTTGCTGCCTGGAACTGTTCAATATCTGTCTATGTTATCGAAATACTGTGGCTATGGATCACTTTTGGGAAGCGTTGGTGCCAGTGCCTCATTTCTCCTTGCTGCCTTTTGGTCCCCAAGATAGCTGGAGGTGGGACTCTACCAAATAGTGAGATACACCATATGGCAGTAGGCCCATGAGACTTTGATGTGGGTAATGTCACTTATGCTTGTAGAGATGGAGGGCCTTATGAAGGTAGTCCTTGCAGAAACGGCTGATACTTTTATCAAGCAACATATGATTCATTATCTTTATTTTTTGATTGTAAGCTGCTTCTGTTCACCCTAGGTTGGGAGGGTTTGCTGGTCATTTTCTTGGGATTCTCAACAGTGAGTGAGTAGCCGTGGCCTGTTTAGACAGGCCTGATGGGCATCATCACTCCCATGATTTAACCTCTGTAGTCTCTGACCCAGCCTTTCTGCTTATGAGGTGACACGGTGACCTTCACTGAAGAACAAATATTTAATGCATATATATGAGTGAAGTCCTGGAGCTACAGATCCATGTCTCTCAGCATAATATGTTGCAACTTTTCATAGTGGGGGAATAGCTTTTTTTGGCACAAGAGGAACTACTTTTTTTTTTTCTCTTTTTTTTTTCCCTCCCTTGTACATTAACTTGAAAGCCTTTGCCCTGCAGTCATCTAGGGCTCTCTGGTGGTCATGTGCTTTCATTTGCTCTAACAGGTGCTGGCAATTGACTCTGTTCCAGGACTTTCTAGTGCTCATTTGCTGAACTGAATCCTTGCTTGAAATAGCCAGGAGACTTAGGGCTTTCTGTTGGAATCCTTTTAAAAGGACTCCAAAGTACTTTGGAACATCTCCAGTGGGCCTGCCTCTGGAGACAGAACTGCTGTTCTGAGGGCTAACCTGTCATAGGTTTGGCAGTTACTAAACTCTATCTTACAGCATAGAGGGAAAAATCTTTTCCTTTGTGTCCAGAAAAAACAAACCAAACAAAGAAAAGAAGAAGAAAAAAGGAGAGAAAAAAAAAAAAACCAAAACCAAACAACAGAGGAAAAAGGGCAGCAATGGCTGGGTATATTGACTCCATAGATTTGAAGTAGTAGCTCTTCTCTCCTTCCTTTTATCCAGCTAGGAGAGAGAAAAAGACAGTGAAAGGCACTAGAGAGCCAGCTGAGAATCAGCTGGACAAGGGGTTTCAATGCGCTAGAAACAATGGTAGTTCTGATCTGAGCTTGAATTAGGTTCTATCAGATCTGGTCTGTGAGGAACAAATGGTGGTTCCATGGCCTGTTCAGATTACTCAGTTCAGGTGCAAGTCTAGTACTGTCTCATGAGCTGACAACAAGAAATTTGTCATGAATCAGCAGTGAATACTTATATGTAGGTTGTAATCTGAGCAAAGGGATTTACCCCCACATAGTTATGTCTGGGTGTTTGATCAGCAGCAACATGGTTACCTGTAACTGGGCAGAGCCAGGTTTTTCTTGGAGGTGCACCATGAAAGGATAGAAACTAATAGTTGCAGGATGTGACATGGGAAATTCTGATTAAAGGAGAAGAAATTCACAGTGAGGATTGTTAAGCACTGGAGCAGATGCCCACATAGGACACGAAGTGTTCATCCTTGGAGTTTTCAAAAATTTGGCCAACCTATATCCAACTTTGAAGCTGACCCTAATTTGAGCAGTGGACTGACTGGATAATGTCCAGAGGATCCCTTCCAACCTATTTTTTTCTGTTATTCTAATTCCAGCTCCTGTCTGCTTTGTGGTGTGTTGCAGAGTAACTTGCCTGTACCTCAACTAGTCCTTCCATCTGAGGGTGCAGGAACAGGTCCAGTGCAGGATGTGTAACTGTGGAGCAGCAGAGCTCGGATAGATTTGTAGTGTTAGAGTTTATTCTGAGTTGGGGTTGAGGCCTTGTATTTTGTACATCGGTACAAACGTACATGAACCAATCACGGTTTGGATTGGAGAAATAGGTACCCAAGTTTGGAGAGCATATGGTGTGCGCAACAGCTGTAGCAGGTATTGTGCTCTGAGCTTGGAAAATTAGAATGTCTATTAAACAGGCTGGTTGTTTCGTTCCGTGGGGGTTTCCCTCAAGGGAAGTAGTTTCCCGAGAGGTGTATTTCTTCCTTTGCATGCTTTGTTGTTTCTTAGTAGCAAAAATGAAAACTTTAATTAAAGAGAAGGTGGGTAGGGCTGGGTATGTGTGGTTTGTCACATGGCTGGAAGCAGCTGCGCTAGTTGATCTTCAGCACTGTTGATTCTATCTGAGAACAAACTAAATTTTGGATTAGTCTGTTTTACAGGTTTTAAGACTTATGTTTCCCTGTGTTTCCCTTCTTTTAAACTAAACAAACCCTCAGAAGTTGGACTTTTCTAATTGTCTTAAAATTTTTATTGCTTCTTCTAGACATTTTCAAATTTGTCTTTTTTTTAAGCCTCAGCCAAAATGAGGAAGGGTGGGAGAAAGAGGGGGGTGGGGTTTGAACTAGTGTGTTTTTACATGGTAACTTGTTTAATGATTGTTATTTTTGAAAATGTAAGTCAGATGGTATGTCTAGCATTTTCACCATCTCCCAAGCTCACCATTCAAAGAGGTGATTTGGCAGTCACCAGGTTTAAGGGGGCATGATCCCTGGCAGAGTGGCTATACTGAGCCAAATAGAGGATTTTGGAGTGTCCTAAAGAACATCTGCCATTGATAGTATAAATCTTTTAATTAAAACACTTAAACCTTCCAGCCCCTTAGATCTCAAACACTTCTTTCCCCTCTCTGAGGTCAGGAGGGTGGGTCCCTCTTCTGAAGAGGTAGAAATTTCCAGCTGAAAGGAGAGATGCCATCTGTGGCAGCACTAATTGTACAGGCTGGGAGAAGGTTGCCTGCTTGGTAACTTCTTTCAGCATCAATGGTACTTACAAAGCAGAATTAATTACCCTAAACCAGAAGGTTCCCCATTGAAGCAGAATATAACATTGGTATTGGTTCTGATACTTCAAATAATATATTTGTTAAGACATCCTAAGTTGATGTCTGTTCCTTTCTGTTATAGGAAACATATTACTGACTCATCTTGAGTATACTATAGCTGTGCTTTATTACGGCCTTTGTGGTGATGTACAGTATGCACACAGTAACATCAGAAATTTCTGATTCAGCCCACAGCATGCGTAAGGGGCTTGATTTCCACTTTTGTTAAATATCAGAATGTTAAGACATCCTAAGAGCACTTAAGGCCTTCAGAGGATGTATAGCATACAAATTCAGTGTGGTGTTCTGTGTGCTAGGAATTTGTTGGTTACTAGATAGAAAAAAAAAAAAACCAGCTTTCCTCTCTATATGAACCATCCTCTTCCTCGATCATGAAAGTAGAATGCTTAAAAGAAAGTGTGTCACTGCTTGTACTTTAATGTTGATTTTTTTCTTTTTTTTTTCTGTGATCTTTTTCAGTACTCTGTTATGCACATATTCCAGATGGCCTGCATGTAAAAAAGTGAAAGATTGATTGGATAACTTCAAGGTTTAACCAAGGTTAAAACACCTTGAATCTTTCACTAGGTACTTAATGTACTTCATAAGTGTTAGTTTCTAACATTCAAAAAATGTTATCAAAAGGCAGTATGTGTTCAAACACAAAACCACATCTAAATCTGTATCCTCGCTAATCAGTTTTTTATGTCCTATCCTACCTTTGCATACAATATTTTATATTGCAGCCATGCATAAAGGCCTGCTATTAGTACTTACAAAAATATTTCAGGTGCTGCTGTAGTTGGCAAGTTTGCAGTTGGCAGGGGAAAAACACTAGATACATTTAGTGTGAATAAGGTCTTGATCTCTGTTTAACATGGAGGAGGATGTCAAAAGGCTGCTTGTCCTTTGGGCAGCACAGCAGCAGGCAGTGGTTGACCTGTACAGGAGCTGAGTGGGCGGCTGGTGAGAACACGGATGCAGTCTCAGTAGCTAGTCAGATGCTCTTGACAAGAAAGTGTGGGTCCTTAGTGCCCTGACAGCCAGATCGCATGTTCTCCTTGGCTGCTTGGCCACTACTTTCTGATCCTAAATGCGTCAAACTTGGTGTTTACAGGTGAAGGGATTAAGACGTGGTATAAACTGGGAGGAACTGCAGTGAGGAAGAGAAAAAGACTAATGGATGGGTGTTACAGGAAATTGGGGGAGAGAGGTAGAGGATTACATGGGGAGAGGAAATATTACAGTAAAAAAGATCTGACAAATAATTAATGTCTGACATGCTCATTTGAGTTGGTCATATTTGTGTTAGAGGGTTTTAATGCCAGGAAGCCACTGAAAGCATGTATTTTTTTGTAAATAAGTATGGTGTTCATTAGAATTAACAGTTAATGATAAGTATGTGACTCTAATGACAGTTTTCTTGGGATTTCAGATTATCATTTGTTGATTCTGTATTTTAACAATTGATAATGTAGCAGAATTCTGCACTTCTCACAGAAATAAAATTATGCTCTGCCCTGTACATAAAAGGGTGTGAGTGTGTGTGCATATACAGCCAATTTATTAATTTAGGCGTGGTTTATCAGCAAAATTACTTCTGTATTGCTGCTTCTTGGCAAATGCAGCTCCCTTAAAGACATTCTAGATGCATGAGTGGAATAGGAACCAACAACACCATTTCTTCATCTATTTCCTCTTGTTTGTTTTTAATGGAAACTACAAAATTAATTAATGTTTCCTTTGTGAATGATTAAGAATGTCAGTGAGAGGAGTTGACCAATACAGCACGTCTGTTTTCCATTAAGATGAAGACTAAAGTCCTTAGGGGGTTGTGCTAGAAAAGTGGAAGGAGCATTTGGTGATGAAATGACATGTGTTACAGCTGCTGCTCTTTGGGCAGAGTCAGAATGCTAAACTACATTTCTCCCGGTAACAGTGGTTAGTGTCCACGAATCAGTTATGTTTCAGTCTTCATGGAAAACTGCCCACTGGCAAGTAAGCTATTCCTAAGTCACGCAGAGTGGGAAGATGTGTGCTCCTCAGCTGGTGCTAATGGTGAAAAGGAATGTACAAGGTCCTTGCTATCTTTTACTACTTTTTTGTCACCTCTACTCTGCCCTTTTGCCACTGTCTTGAGTTATATCCCACCCTCGCTTAAGAGATTGTGTTCAGAAAAGAGCCATCTGAGAAGTTGTGGTGTGATCGTGTATTATACCCGATGAGATACTGTTAGTTTAGTCTCATTTGTAGGAGTAGCGTTACATAAACTAAAAATATATGGGCCTGTGTGTTATGCTCAACGAAACTTTATATTTCAAGTTGTACTAGTTGGTCTGCATCCACTTGCAAACATGTTTTTTGCCTTATCCCCTTATGCTCTTATGTGTACAACAGTGTTAAAAGAATATCAAATCTATGTGTTTGAGACAAGTGAAATGCACCACATGCCAATTTTTACCAATCAGTCATAATCTATGAGCCCCATCGTTGGAAGTATTCAAGGTCAGGTTGGATGGAGCTTTGGGCAATCTGAAATAGTGAAGGGTGTCCCTGCCCACGGCAGGGGGGTTGGAACTAGTTGATCATTGAGGTCCCTTCCAACCCAAACCATTCTATGGTTCTATTTGAAGCTACAAACTGGTGAAATGCTCATGCCTTGCATCATGGAGAAGAAAGGGTTTTGGTTTAATTTTAATACTGTACTTCCTATATTAATTTTCTTTGTAGAATTGACTTTGCCCAAGTTGTACTTGATAAATAAATAATTCATGATCTATAGTCTACAGGTAATGCAAAAAAAAAAAAATCTGCTTAGTTCCCTTCTGATTTAGGTTACATGAGGTAGAAAATTAAACGTAAATAATGTGTTACTCTCTTCTGATTTTTTTTTTTTTTTAAGAGTTTATCTTTGTGATACCAAAGTTGATGTCTGCTATTGTTTAATAGCATTTTCAGCTGTATACAACATCTAACTTAATAATTAAGTCTCTTTTCAGTTCTTTGGCTTTGCGAATCTTAAAATCACATGAGATTCCACATCTTCTGCTTTTAAGGTTTATGTTGTGCTTTTTGTGTTTGGGGTGCATATTTCAAATTCCCCTAAACCTGAGTACTGTTTGAGAAGTAGCAAGATAGCTGAGTGACATGGACTTTTAAAAATTCCGTATTTTGAAGTAATTTTAGCTAGAAGCTTTCTTGGGAATAATCTTGCAGTTTCAAAGCAAGCTTAGGAATTCCTTTTTCACCTTTGTTTGCCATGGCAACAAACTATATGTGGTTTAAGGGAGACTATCCATCTTGTAAAATATTCTGGTTCTCCTGCCTTGTGTAGTTGCTTCCTTCCACTGTCTTTGTTTTTTGTTTCCTTTGCTTTAAAGAATGTTACGTGTTTATTGATTGCAGTTTACAAAATTTGTATGAAATCTGTTGTAAATAGTAGGAGAAAAGTACTGCTGGCTAGATGGGAACAGTAGTCTTTGATACTGGCTAATTTTGTTTGGTTGTGGGGTATTTGTTGGGTTTTCTTGTTTTAACTCTGTGTAAATCCTACTAATGAGTAGAAACTTTAGTATCCCCCCTGCCACTTGCATAGGATTTAACACCATGTATTTCTGTAAGAAGTATGACACAGTAGGAGCAGATTTGTAGAGCTTAACAGTGCTGAAGACCTGATACCCACACTATATGTATTTGGAGTTTTTCCTTTGGGCTAGCCATAATCAGGACCCATGGACTGAATGATGTCTGCTGATTTAACTGCACTCGTTTTGTGCCTGGAACACACTTTAAAGGTTAGTTTCATCTGAAAGAATCAAGTTTGCTTGCTGTACTATGCAGTGTGAGTTACAGAGGACTGTCAAGAAAAGGTGGCTCCTGAGCCAAACTAAAATATTAAGTGACACACCCTTGTTACAATTTAACCTACAGAGCCATGGATCTTTTGATTTAAATTGAAATTGCTCCCACTTTAAGTGCCAAAAGTCTGCAGTTTGAGTGGCTGTGTCAGCCAAGATGGTGACCACCATGTACAAACAAGATTTTTAATACAAAATCCGAACTAATGATAGCTTATTAGCAGCTCTAGCTTAAAGGGACAAAATAAGACATTTCAATTGCTTGTTTGTGATAGTTAAGACTCTTTAGCTGCTAACAACTTTTGACTAAGTTCTGAAGTTGTGATGGTTTTTGTTGGCTTAAAGTAAAGCTTTTCGGTCTAACGTGTAAGCTGTGTACAATAAGGTGGCACTAAATTTCTTTAGAGAACTCAATATGGAATTGTCCCTAGCAACATAAAATAATTAATAGCAGAATTATAAATTACTAGAGCTAAAAGAGTACAGAACAAAACTATTATCCTGAAAGTGTACTTGGATCTGTTTTTATGCTAACCTTTGGAAACCTTTTCTGATGGTTGCAGGTGGCACTTCGTATTTAAGTATGGACCGGTTTGAAGATGTATCAGATGGTGAAGTGGATCATGCTTTCTTTGACAGTGATTTTGAGGAAGAGAAAAAGAAAGCTGAAGAAAAGGGTGAATGTATAGAGAAAGGAAGTACAAAGGCAGCTCTTGCAGACCCTGATTTGGTTTCTAATTCAAAGGATGCAAAGTATTGTGAGGAGGAAATTGAAGAAAAGCAGAAGGATTTGCGGAACAATCAGTCCCTAGAAAATAGCACAGATTACCTTGGAGACGCTTCATCTTCGTCACTTTCTCCAGTTGTGGAGAAGGCAGGTACATCTGGAGCAACATCTGCAGTAAGTAGGGGAACACAGGAGAATGTTCCTGCTGGAATCCCCAAAATAGTTAAAGAAGGTGAAGAAGATTATTATACAGATGAAGAAGATAGTAGCGATGATGGCAAAAAACAGAAGGTTAGACCAAAGTCAGCTAAGCAGTCAAACAACATAAAAAAGGCGAGCAAAAAATACACTAATATCAGCTCCTCCTCCTCTTCTTCCTCCTCCTCTTCCTCCTCGTCCTCATCCTCAAGCTCAGATACAGATTGTTCTGATACAGATTCTGATAGCTGTTTATCAGATTCATCTCATTCTTCCTCAAAAAGGAATGCTCCTAGGAGTGCTCTTCTGTCTCCAAAACAAAAATTCAAGTCAGCAATGAAATCAGCAGAAGGAAAACCAAAGCTCAGTGACTATTTGGAGGAGTCTGAAGACACAGTGACTGATGTAACACCTCTGTCAACCCCAGACATAAGTCCTATCCAGTCTTTTGAACTTGCAGCATCGAATGATAAGAAACTAAAAATAAAAAGACAGGAAAATGTGAACCAAGAATTGTATGGTAATTTTGAAGAATTTAAGTACAACACAAAATTTGTAAAACCTGTGGGACTGGGCAATCCAATCTTATGTCTGTGTTGTTTTGTTTTTTTTTCATTAGATTCCGAGTTTGACCACAGATATAGTCGCAAAGTCTTGCATGATGCCATGGACCTGAATCAGCTTTTGAAAGGTGACTTTTAAATTTTCTTTAATAGTATGACATTTGTACATTGTTCAGAACAATAGGAGAGAATGAGGTTTTAATATGCCGCTGTCTATTTTTAAAACTGGTTTGTGATTAAGCTGGGTTGATCTAGTTATTTGAATTCTTATGTATGTAAATAGTACTAGTCTACAGTGGAAAGAAGCAGCATGTATATAAGCATGTGTTGGTATGCATATACCTAGAAGTAAGATACACAAACAGGGTGAATCTCTAGATATGATTTGATATATTAGCAAATTAAATAATAAAACTGCAGGTGCGTGTTGAGAAATCAAGGTTTACCGTACTATGCCACAATTTACTGTCTAAATTATAACACCAACCTTTCAGATAAAATGCTATTGACCTTCAAAATTGAAAGGCAGTCCAAAATTACATTGCATGATAAATAGTATTCATATATTTGAACTTCTAGTATCTTTCTGATAATGAAACGGGAATATTTGAAATTCTTTTTCTGAATTGTCTGCCTTCTAAAATACCATGAAGTTGAGTAAAGATATTTTAAAGAGAAACATCATAGATAGTCCTTACTAAAACTTGAGTGGTTGCTTCTTGCCAATAGATTTATTAGATCTTAACAATGAAGTCTGAGAGAGAGCGGGCTTTCACTGCATTCGTTGCAAACCTTCATTGTATGGGGTGAGAATGCACTGGATTGTCTTGTGCATACTTAAAGGTCTACACAGTGCTTTAGTGCTTGTTTTCATGGCCCAAAGTTTTCAGTAGTAAAATCCATAGAATAAAAGAGGCTTGGCTCAAGAAATCTGCTGATCTCAGGTGAGGTAAGCTTCTTATAGCCTAACTCGAGAACATTTCAACCCAAGTTTGCTGTATTGTGGTATGTCTAACATGGCTAAAACTGCATGTGTCGTCTTTCTTCACTTTGCACCTTGCCAGACTGAGCCTATAGTGAGTAAGGATTCCAAATATATTGTATCCATCATTTAACTTTCCTAAGTAGAAATGAGGATTTTACTTGTATGGAAATTCTTCTGATGGTGAGAAATGCAGAGCTAGCCATCAAGAAAAGTAGAGCTGATTGTCATTTCTGACAGTCCTTGTGCTCCAGCGAGTCTTTCGTGCTAGAAGAGGCTCCAACCACTTGTCAAAATGTAATGTTAGAAGAGTTGTTGCTAGGCAATTGAGATTATGATGTCCTACATCTCTATTTGTTCCCAAATAGCAAGAAGCTCTTTAATAACTGGTGATTATGGAAGGATTCATCTCATCCCTAAAACAAATGGATGTTATAGCTCTGAATAAGTATTCTCCGAGATGAATCTCTGTTTTGAGGGGTGGGGGGAATCTTTTCCCCAAACTGAAAAACAATTTGAAATAACAATAATAAAGATTGAGTAATGAGAAGTAGAATTCATATAGTCTGGCAGCTAATGTTCCTGATTAACTTGCATATTACTCCCAAGTGCCTCTCTAAATTGGCAAGCACAACATAGCTTAATTACTTTGGGTATTTTGAAGTTTAAATGGGACAAGATTATTAATGGTGAAAAGTAACTAGTCTGGGAAAATAGAAGCTAATCTTATTCTGAGTTACTGCTTCCAGGTTTTTCCATACTCATTTTAATAAAAAAAGTGCAAATCATTCCTCTCCACCCCCCGCCCAGTCTGCATGAAGTGTTCATCAGCACTGCATAGGCATGAACATTGCTTCAGGTGAGAACAGTATAAGCCCAGACCTGAGTGCATGAAAGAGTATTTAAATGATCATCAGGATGTCTAAGATTTGGGTTTAAAGTATAAGATTCTTCCAGTAATCTATACTGATGAAGCATTTTGTTTAAAATTTTTTTGTCAAATATGCTTGTAATATAGCTGGGCCTAAGCATTTACAGCAGTTATGTGAGTTTATTTTGCCAAGGTCCCTAGAAACTTGCAGAATTTCAGTATGATCTGTTACTGTGTTGTTTCTAAGGGGCATGCAGTAATTAGTTTTGTACCATTTTATGCATTGGTAATGTGAACATTTGCGAAGACGAGAATCTCTTGTATTAAAAAATAATCACAAGAACAAAGAAAGGGAAGAAATCTGTTAAAAGCTCATGGTGTTCAAAGAACAAGTTTTGGACCAGAACAAGAGTCTGGTTATTAAGCAGTGAGTTTGTGTATCTTAAAATAGAATTCATTTGAAGCATTTAGAAAAAATGTTGCAGTTAAATTAAAAAGGAGCTGAAATAGTTTTTCCTCTGTTATATGTCCTTGACACATATTTGTGCTCATATTGCAAACCATTTTTATAAGCATTTAAAAAAAATCATATCTAGATTAAAAAAAAAATCATGCCCTTACATCTCCTAAAACTATGCTTGTTCTTGATAGAAGCCAAATTTTAAGTTATGCTATACTGAATAATGTAAAATCTCAAAAATAACATCATTTAAGTTGGAAATCTTATAGTCTCCATGCTGTATATTGTGCTTCGAATGCTTTTTTAGGTGGATATTGCTGTGTAACTTTCTCACTGATTTTAGAAATATTCTTTAGTGACCAGAACTCTGAACAAGAGATTAAGGTACGTGATAACACTTGGTTACTACATCTGAAAGTTGTCATTTAATTTATGCTTTTACTGAAGTGAACATTACCAGGTACTGCAGCTTGCTCTGCAGCCTCCCTTCTCCCTGTGGAAAATAACTGAACTCGTTTTATTTAGAATGGCAAAAATCTACTTGGTAACCGGGGGTAAGCTGCAGGCAAAGTGAAGCTTATGCTTGAAAACTCTAGAGAAGGAGGTTCTGCATTTTGCCAAAGACAAAAAAGCATATGAATGTAGTCCTTATATTGGTATTTACTAGACAGGAGTCGAGCCCTGTTTCAAAGTGAAGGAAGAAGTAGCATAAAATGTGCAGTTTTCAGAACCCGCAAGTTGTATGGCTGTACTGGCATGGCTTTGTGTGCACACTGATGAAGGAGGGCATGTGAACAGTAGAGCACTCTTGAGAGCAGGTGCAGCATGAAGGAAGACAGGTAAACATAGGCAGCGAAGCAATTGTGGAGCCCAGGTATCTATCTGTAAGCTACCACGCTAAGGTATGGGGTGCACACTCACACTGTTTCAGTTGTAAGAAGCCCCTAGTTTGCAGCGGGAACAGTAGTGCTAGAAACTTCAGGCTATAGTGAAAGCAGAGGTGGTACATGGTGGACGGATAAACTCGGAACCTTTTGGATTGATTTCTTGTTTGTTTCCAAATCAGTCCTGTGGCAGTGTCTGATGCTCAGTTCAGAGTGGCTTGGAGTTCAGGTGGAGGGAGTACCTCCCTGCAGCACCCTCCCTGAGGGGCAGAGCCTGCCCTGCTTGCTCATACTGAAGCCCTGCGGCTGCAGAGCCTGGAGTGCTAAAACCAGTCTGGGGCCACGTGGGCCACATTGTTCAAGTTACTGGTCTTAGTGATTACTTATTAATTATCACTGCATAGGCATAAAAATTCTTGGGTTTGTCTGTGATACTGTTTTGGTAGCTGTGAACTGCTGAATTGTTTAATTGTTCTTGGCAGTGTTTTTTTACTTCTGTTCATGAAAATCACTTGCTGTTTGGGTGGTATGCTTATTTAAAATCTATATAAATGCAGTTTTACAGTCAATGTTTAGGACGCTTACATCATTTCCTTACAATGCTAAGACTGATGTCATGTAGCTGATTGTTGTCATTATGGTGTATGACTCTTAAGAACTATTGTAGCACTGTGGAGTTAGACAGCCACGCTACTTAGGAATTCGGATATCTTATCAGCGTGGCCAAGAACATAGGTAATCACAATTTCAGTTACTCAGGGTTAATAGGGTTTATATTTTACAGACCTTTCCTCATTCTTTACTTCTCTTTTTTTTCCCCCACCTGCATGTGAAAAAGTATAGGTGTGATGATGATTTTTCAGGTGGAAATACAGTTGTTCAGTTGTTTCACAATGTTACATAGATTTCTGTGTGTAATTCTTTTGTGAGTCAATGCTGTTTCCACCTTGCTATAAACCTTAAAGATCTTGTAGAAAATGAGAATAATAACTAACTCAGAGCAATATTCAAACCCCATAATAATAAATGTCAGTGTTATCTCCTCTGCTGTACTCTTGAGTAATCTGAACACAAAAAGAGAATTAAATATGCCAATGCAAAGACATAGATTGTTAAAAATCGGGTTTGGAAGTGCTTTCATAAGAGTCCATGTTAGAAACCTGGGAATAAAATATGGGAAAAATTTCTGATGCTGTTTCTCTTGATCCTATGTCTCTATCCAATGTCCCCTGTAACTTTAAGAAATTGAGATTATGCAGATAAAGAGATGGGTTAAGCATACCAATGAACTAAGCACTCATCCATTTCCATCCCATTATGCTACAAATTTGCTCTGTCTTTAGCCAAGTCTCTGGATTTCTGTAGTTCAGAATACAGACTTGAATGCTGAAAGTTCTGTGTATCTCTTTATCTGAATTTTTGTTTGGGATCAATACAGTAGTAATGAGATTGCATGAGGTATCTAGAGTGCTAAAGAATTTAGCACTTTGTGTTTTCTTCTCTGTAAAATGGGGTTGATACCTGCTTATTTTATAGAAGTGTCTGTGAGTATTAGTCTGTAAATCCATGGTATTAGCTATTATTAACTTGAGGAGGTGGTGCGATGGGGTAAGTAGGACAGTGGGCCACAGGCTGAAGACCTGAATTATCCTTGAAGCTCTCACTGACCTATATGTTCTCTGATAAATCATTTTGCATCTTCTGTGCCTTAGATTCTTCTATTGCAAAATAGTCAGAGCTCATTTGGTGAAAAGCACTGTGATATAAATATCATTATTATGAAAGTAAAAGCTCTGTGTTTCTCAATAAAAGCTATTGTAGAAGACTAAATAGCAGCTTCAATGGAACATGTAGCAATTGCTTTAATTTTTTTTCTTGGCTATAATTTGTCAGGAAATTAAGTTTTTTATATCTGAAATTTTCTCAGGGATATGTTATCTG
Source organism: Aramus guarauna (assembly GCA_013400195.1). NCBI lineage: Eukaryota > Metazoa > Chordata > Aves > Gruiformes > Aramidae > Aramus > Aramus guarauna. The sequence goes on along the minus strand of VXBL01000446.1, from coordinate 24,920 downwards.
TGTCCTCATTCATGCTAAACTAGTGTATTTGTAGAATAACTGTTAAACAATATCTAAATTTCAAGTAGACTCTTAAATATATATATAAACACCCAAACTCTACCATTGAACTAAACATGTATAGCTTTTTTACTTAAGTTTTGTTTAGTTTGTATGTTCATAGTTTGAACTAATTGTGTATGTATGCGTATACATATGCCTTGCTTTTGCAGGTCTAGTAAGTCATGTTGAGGTAGAAGAGCAATTATCAGATTATTATATTTAGAGTTTGAAAACAGATTGAAAATCTCTAAGATTGTAAACAGTTGCAGACTTTCCCAACAACCATAGAAAAATATTTTATTTGGGGGGAAAAAAATTCTGTACCTGTAAGATATCTATTGTCTTTTTCATGACGTCAAGAAATAAGTAGCAGCCCTGTTTAAGCATGATTTTTTAAGAGGAAAATTTATACTTGAAAAGCACATTCTCCTTTTTTTCAAAAACCATCAAATCACAAATTCACCAAAATCTTTTCTTTAAAGAGTTCTGTGACATGAAATAATGGATATTCAAGGAAACATTTGTTTAGAGATACTACAGGGAAATAGTTTTAGATTGAAACTATTAGACATTTATGAAAAACTTCGATTTAATCCTTTTGTATTTTTCAGTTACGTTACAGATGTGGTAGTGGAGCAGTATAAAACAAAACACCAGGCAAACTCAAAAGTGTAAGCACTGAAGCGATTTAATGCATTTTCCTCTACTGGGATTGCAATAGATGCACTGAAACATGCATGACTTCAGTTTTAGCCTTAATGCCATTAGGACAGCTGTATCATCCTGTCCTAATGCATTTGACTTACTAATTATCATTTGTATTGTATATAAGGTTTGGCCTTTCTCACTCTGCAAGGTCATTTCAATGCTTACAAATTGAAAGCAATAAACAGCTTGTTTATTGCTTAAAAGGAAGTCAGGTGTCTCTCCATGGAAACCAGCTTTGATAGAAATCCTGTGAATACAGGAGAATTTTCTTTTACTGCTTACCAGTAAATGAGAAGTAGAACTGCACACTCTGCAAGTCCTTATGCAAATACTGCTGTTTGTTTATCCCCCTCCTCTAAATCATTGATCTATGGTCTGGCTGACAATCAAGTGGTAAATAGGAATTTATTAAATTACTTATTACCCACTGATTGAGTATGAAGTTACAGGTAAATCATATTTAAGTGTTCCAAGACATAAAACCTCTTTTAAACCTTAAATCATAACCTTAAACTGTAGTGTTGCCTCATGTTGTCACTGGCCACTGCAAAAGTCAGATAAACTATTCACACACTTATGCTTTGTGATTAAAGAGTAGCATGAGCGCATTATTGAATAAATTGTTGAAATAACTTTGAAACTCAAATATTTGAGTTATGTGACACTAACTGTATATGAAATATTGAACAGCATTTAGAAAGGATGCATTTACCTCTTATATGCGATCTTGATTCTTTATTGATGGTGAATTATCCCTGGATTTGTAGGCTTGTGCTGACCTCACTGAGACACCTACTGCCTTTGCCATAAAAGCAGTGTTGTTGCCAGTGAATGTTGAAGTGCATTCAGTGCATATTGAATGTACATACTTGCTCTGGATTACATCATTTTCTGTCATAGTAAGTGTGCAGAGAATAGGAATATGATGCTTGTGTAAGTGGTGTTTTGCAGTGTGCAGGTTGGACAGTTCTTCAGCCCAGTAACTTTGGAAGTAGTGGAAACTGTTACTGATGATGATACGGTCTTCTAGGGTCAGAAGCCTAATTCTGGACTTTGGAAATAGCGTCAGTCCTGCTTCAGGAAGACCTGCAGAACTTTTTGCTCACTGCTTCCTTAGATTGCTACTGCAATTTATTTGAGCATTGTTTAAGGAGCAGTGATTCATGGCTGTCCCCTGCCTTCTACTTGTTTTGTTAGGAACAAGCACTTGCCCTGTAGTATTGGTGATCCCCTTTCGGTAAGTGACACAGTATACATTCAGTTGCTTGTCTCTTTTCTGCTAAACTTTTAAATTCTCCTGTCACACAGTTCCTAAGGAGATCAATGTTGCATTTGCGGTGATTTTGAAAAGGTTATCTATGGATGGGCTTCAGTCAGTTACGGTTTGTTTTGAAGTGGTGATTGCAGCTTAAATTCTTCCTTAACTTAGATCTTAACTAAGTAAAATACAATTCTGATTTATTAACTTACCAGCTTGAAGAACAGCAAAAGAACTACTTTTAACGTATTACCTGTTCCAATGCCCTGGTGTATTGCCGCACTGTTGCTACAAAGAGCTACTTAAAAAATTTCAAATGTGGTTCTTCCTTAGGTCATACAGAAGGCTAACTATAAAAAGATCAGTTGAGGAGCTGAAGAAACTAGTGAGGAACTAGAGGCTTAGATTGATCTTTTCACCCCATCCCCTTGAAGAAAACTTGCTGCTGCACATGTTGTATTGGGTCTGAACTTTTGGTGTAAAGTTCATTAGTCTTCTGTAATTCAACAACATATCAAGAAATTAGTTCCTGGTTTTTGGCAATTTTCTGCTCACACTTCACTGACTAACTTCACAGCAGAACCTTCATGGTGGTCTTAAGAGTTCTTTCACTTTATTAATAATGTTTCTTTTGAGTTGTGATAAGTTTGATATTTTCACTGTTAGCAATCTCGTAAGCTGGGAAGTTGTCAGAACGCTGTTGGCAGTAGTAAGGTCAGTTTCTACACTAAGTTAGTATAAATAATAATGAGGCTAAGAATGGACAGCATACTGAAGAAAATGGACTGGATTCTCTTTTCTGCCTGCCACAAGTGGGAAAGTCTATCTTTGTGGTGAGGTGATAAAAGGTGTGGATGAGGCACTGTAGAAAGATAATACATTGAAAGGGAAAAGACTTACGAGAGACAAGCGAAAGGGGGAAGAAAGAAGAGATGAATGAAAAAAGAAAAATCTGTGTGTTGGAGGGATTGAAGAAGCTGGAAGGTAAGAGTATAGTCAATCAGTAAAAATTTGTCATGCTTTACTCACATGTATAAGTAGTAGAATCCAGTAGAGCAATGAGTGGAAATGTACATAGATAGATATTCACACTAACTGCCTGAGAGCTTCTGGTAAAATACTGGTGGTGTTTAATGGTACAGAAATTGCATACCACTGCCATCTGGGAGATCTGAGTGACAAAGTGATGCAGTGCTTGTTGAGCCCCATAGGTAGTGGTTGCTGAAGAGCTCCTCGAATCAGTATTTCTCAAAGCATTTACTGGCCAGCATTGAGGGCAAAGGGAAAGGTGTTTGTTCCATGCCATTACTCTGGTTTGTTGTTTTTTGTTTGTTTTTTTTTCCCATCACAGCTGACAGGGGTTTTCGAGAAAAATAAGAAAGTCAAGAGACAAGTAATTACCTTGATGCTTATTTATCTCAAAGCATTTTTAATCTGTTTACTGGTTAGTTCATAGCTGCATTGTAAGAGTAAGCCAAAGCATAGCCAGCTACCTTACAGAGAGTTAAAAAAATTATATACAAGTGAAGACATGAAACCTGTATTTCTAATTAAAAGTGTCCTCATTCAGAATGCCATTGCTTTAAATGGAATTTGACTAGTTCACACCTTTCACAGAAAGAAAAGAGCTGTTCGGAATTTACACTGACAGTTATTCAGAAGCTTAAATGTCTCTTGTAAGAGACTGCATCACCAATAGCATTGGTGCCACAGAGCTAGGTCAAGACTTCAGTTGAACAACTGTCCTTTGCCACAACCTGATTTGTGTTCTTGCATATGATGTGTGGTCTTGTTTAACCTGTGAGATGTAAGGCAAAAGATGAAATCATCTTTCATAGCTTCATAATAACACAATTATCAATTATGTAACGTGATATATAATAAATATCTTCTGCAGATGGTTGTTCAAATTACTTTCAGCTGTTTTGTGCTGCAGTGCTGGTTTTGCACATTATTTAATTATTTTTTTACTGAGAAATATGCTGCAGCTTGATGTTACAGTGTGAACTGTGTGGCCCTAGTTATTTTCTGTGCATTTATTTTTGTCCCTTGTAGGTGTATCCAGATGAGTCTCATCCCAGGTTTGTCTCCTCAAATAGTGTTGATGGCTGTCCTAGTTTTCCCTGGAGAATAACTTACTAAATTGTAAAGATGCTTTTTAAGACATTTATACTTTATTAACCTGTTGGTTGGCACACTTGATCTGCACTATTTTGCATTGTGTCTTGGTTTTGAGGTGGTTTGCATCTTCCCTTAACAAATTAAAACAGTATTTGCTAATGTGGAAGATCTCACAGTTAGAGCTGCTATGGGGCAGTTCTCGCTTATATTGGCTTGCATACTGATGGTATTAATTTCCAGAGGGATTTTGAAATTCATGAACTGATTGGAATTTGAGTTCTGGATACTGTTTCTAAATTTCTCAAAGACAGTAGCAGTATTTTCTTGCATCAATTCTGGAATAAACTCAGTTGAGATACTGCAAGAAAGATTTAATTTTAGCTTATTTTGAAGTAACAACATGCTCATCATTGTTTGAGGTTTTTAAGCTATTGAAGGCTGCCTCAGACATACCTCACCAAAAAAATTGCTGATGTGGAAGTGTTTGCTGAGGAAATATTAATGCATGCCTGTTCTTTGGGTTTTTTGGTTTTTTTTTTCTGGTTTTCTCAAAGCTTCTGCTTTGGGTGCTTATTTTGCTCATGTGGGGCTTTTGGGGTAAAAGTGAGGGATATCTTCTGGAGGCACTGTGATATTGGAGGACTGGGGGGAATGGCTTGAGTAAGGCTTCCTCATCTGTGTCTCAGGTCCAAAAATCTGTTTGATCTAACCTGGTACCACCATTCCTGTACCATAGATAATGCAATGGTTTGATGGGGTAATGCCATGACAGCAAAGCTCTTAAAACAGTTGCCAGAAGATCTACTGCAGAGCTTTAGAAAGCAAAGGCATAGAAATAGGTCAATAGGAAAGCTCCAGTGGAGCTATAAGAAACATAACTGGCTCTGGCTGAGATGGAAGTTTTCCAGTTATTATCTTATCTGGCAACTGTGCAAGTCTGCCTTGCTCTGTCTTTTTAAGCATGCATTCTTTGTTCTTTTGTCTTGAAATCTCATATCCTGGTTTAATTTGTAATTTTTTTTACTGTTTTAAATTGCCAGGCCCCAGTAATTTTTCTTCTATTATATATGCTTGCTCATATCTCTCGATGCATTTCATTTAATTTTCATCTTTCCCCTTGCAATTCCTGCACCAACATGATGCAGGATCACTTCAGGAGCAAAGGATCAACAAAATCCCTTCAGGAAATGCATTTTGTGTCTCTAAGTCATGCTTCCCCAGTGTCAGTGTTCTGTCTGAAACATCATTTCTGTTCTGCCTCTCAGATGAGACATATTTTACATATCTTTGGAGCAAAGTTTGAATCTCTTTTCATGTGCAAACATCTAAATACTGATTTATGGTTTAATTTTTGGTTGTGTAAGTTATTTCTAGTCCTGGCTTCCTGAAGTTGTGTTTTCTATTGCTTGGAAAACTGATGCTTATCTTGGTGCCACAAATGAACACACCGTAATGATGATTATGTTCAGTGTGGCTTTAGCACTGTATAATGGTAGCGCCATTAGCATATATATATATATGTAAAATTGACTGTGCTGATCACTGGTACCATAGTAACTACAATAAAAATTTGAGGATGGAAGTCTGAGTGTAGTGTGTCAGTGTAGAAGTTGGGCAAGCATACTGGTAAAGGTAGAGATCAGGGGTGATCGGAGTCAAAGGGGGATCAGGAATACTGACCATGCAGAAGAAATTACATAAGGCTGCTTTATATTCTGTTTTCTAAATAGCAGATGTATTCCTCACAAATGCTTACACAGTGTCTGTATGTGTATTGCTGATTCCCATGTATTGCTCAGTTGTTTGCTTCATCTGCTCAATTCCTCTGGATTACCAGTCATAAGTGGGGAGGAGGGGGATTCCTAGTGAGAAGGAAGCAGATGGGTTTTAACTAAGGCCAGAATTAGACTTGATTTTTGTGAAATTTACATAAAATCAATGTAGTGAGGACAACTGAGCATCCCTGAAAAATTCTGAAATGCATAAATCTGGAATTCAGATGGAGGGAGATGAAATGTACTTTGTTTTTTCAGGTCTGTAGATAAATCCTAATAATAGAATGCAAGATTTGTATTTTGTTTTGTTTTTTAATCTTGAGTATTTTGCTTTTTGCCATTTTAAAGCTTTCCTACAGTTGGAGAAAAAAGAACAAAAACTAACGATTGATCAGCCATCTAAAGGAACAAGGAAAAATTATTCTTTCACAAATGAAGAAGTAAGACAGATTGATCGGGAAAACCAAAGGTTGCTGAAAGAACTGTCCAGACAGTCTGCAAAGCCTAGAAGAAGTACTACCTTGAAGAAGTCAGCTGTACCGCCTCCTAAACTGTACCACAGTGCCCTCAACAGGCAAAAGGAGCAGCAAAGAATTGAAAGAGAAAACCTGGTGAGTTTCGAGAACTGATTTGGATCAGTAAATTGAGAAGGGCTGTTTGTTGTCAGATGAACTGCTGCTAAACACTTAAAAAAACTGGTAAGGCAGCACTTGGAGCTTTACTGCAGTAAGTCTGCAGTGAATTTCCTTTACTATGCTGTTTGCGTAATTGTTCATATGGGTGTTTTTATTTGGGGGGGGGGGAATGATGCTTTTTTTAGGTTAAAATAGATTTTACTTTATATGAGTTTGCTCTACTTTAGAATCATTCATTTTAAGAGGAACAACCATTATTGTTCACACACTCATAACTTTGGATAGCAGTCTAACTCTATTCATCCTGCTTCATGCATCATGATTACTAGTCTCTCGAGAACAGGGTTGCAAAAAATAAAGCAACCAATGTAATATCATCAAACCCATCATATTGGAAATACAGAGGATACAATGTGAATGTCAGTTTTGCTTTTTGACTCATTTTATAGCTATCAGTCTCTTTCAATATTTGTAGCACTCTGCTTGTCACAGTATTTGAATGTAATATCAATCACAATTACTTTAGTGGAAAACAGATATTCAGACTCATTTATAAGGATATTGGCAGAGTTGTCAAATAACAAAAATAATACTTATTTGAATAAGATATTTTTAGTGACTGAATTGTAATACATATAATGATATTTTCATATCTCCTAGCTGTTCATTAGTATGTTTGAAAAGGAGATAAAATATAGTTAAAATAGTTGGAAAATTTATAGTGGAAGTAATTTATTCACTTTTTTCATCTGTGCAAGCGTAGGTTGCAATTTTCTTTTATGTAGGCAAACAGAGGTATAATTTCAATATAGAGAAAGTCCAGTTCCCTTACTGTCATGGTTTAACCCCAGCTGGGCAGCTAAGCACCACACAGCCTCTTGCTCACTCCCCCCGCTCCAGCGGAATGGGGGGAAGAGAGTTGGAAGGGTAAAAGTGAGAAAACTCATGGGGTGAGATAAGAACAGTTTAATAATTAAAATAATAGTAATAATAATAATAAAAATTGTAATGAAAAGAGAAATAAAACCCAAGAAAGACAATTGATGCAAATTAAAACAGTTGCTCACCACCGACTGACCAATGCCCAGCCAATCCCCAAGCAGCAGCCTCCCTGCCAACCTTCCCCCTAGTTTTATTGCAGAACATGATGTCATATGGTACGGAATATCCCTTTGATCAGTTGGGGTCAGCTGTCCCAGCTGTGGCCCCTCCCAACTCCTTGTGCACCCCCAGCCTCCTCGCTGGTGGGGTGGTGTGAGGACCAGAAAAGGCCTTGGCTCTGTGTAAGCACTGCTCAGCAGTAACAAAAACATCCCTGTGTTATCAACACTGTTTTCAGCACAAATCCAAAACACAGCCCCATACCAGCTACTAGGAAGAAAATTAACTCTACTCCAGTGAAAACCAGCACACCTATTCAGGAAAATCTGTTACGTTTTAGTTATTCCAGCTTTCAGACATCTAGATTGTTAAAACTTTTCAGAGTAGGAGACTTCTCCCCAGCTTCACTAGACTACAGTTGACCAAAAGAACGTTATATTTCACACACTGGAAGAATTTGGCATACATACTTGTTAGAGATGGATGATGCTTTTCATTGTCTGGAGAAGAAATGTTTTTAGGCTTCGGTGGTTTTTAGGTTGGTAGGAGGGCTTTCTTCATGTGTTGCAGGGTTGGGGTTTTTTGTTGGTTTTTGTTTATTCAAAGTGTCGAAAGCAGGACTTGCTCTTCTACATGAACCTTGATAATAAGAGTGTATTCTTAGGCTGTGGAGAGGAAGTGCTGTGTTGCAGTTACGATCTGATAGTAATATGCTGTACTACATAACAGTACATGATTACTGCAATATTAATGTATATGATGTTTTACAATACACTTCTGTTTACTCAAAGCCACAAATCTTTTCTCTTCCGATTTATAGCAGTCTTTTGTCCAAGAATGTCTTGCCTTTGCAACTTTTGAATCGGCAATTCAGTAAATCTAAGCATGTATAGTCATTTCACATATTGCTGTTTAGTACACATTAGAGATTAATCAGGGTTGCTTGTAGTTTGAGAAATCCTTCATTTACTTACTCATTTATGTTTTAGTTGTCATCAGCAACATGAGTGGATGTGTTTGATATCAGAATCATTCCTTACAATTTATCTTAGGACATCCTGCTATAAAAACATTTGGTTTATTCTTTTTCCCAAACTCAGGATGATATATTCTGCTTTTCTTTTCGGAAGAGTGATTCATCAGTACAGCTCTTATGTTTTGTTTAACATTGCTATCATTTTTGAGCAATTCTGTTTACTTTTTTATTCTGTTTGAAGTGTATGTGCACCTAGAGGATCACACTTGTAACATATTGATTTTTCTAATACTACCTTTTGGGATTACAAGTATGACACACTTTTCTCAGAGACTATAAATGAGAGAGCTGCCCTACTCTGCTCACTGATGAGGGTTTTTTTGCTTTATATAGCTAACAGTATGTGCTTTATGAAGTTGTCTTCTGGTCAGTGGCATTCTTCACCTTTGTAGATTGAAGAGATGGAATTCCATGGAACTTTATCAATCTCTCTCCTGTTACTTGTCAGGAACTTTTTTCTTATACAAGGCCTGAGCTACTGCATACAGGATATGCTGCTTGATACACCTTTGTGAAATGTTTGTTGGAGAAGGATGCAAGGTTTTGTAAACAATTCAAGAATAGAAATCTACAACAGTAGTCTGTGCAGGGAGTCAAAGAGTTTTGATGCAGAGATTTTTTTTTTCCCCCCTGTTGGATTGCAGCTTTTATAATTTCTTGTCTTGAGGATTAACACCTTGTCTAGGGAAAACTTTCATTTGTTCCACTAGAACATTCTTGGAGTAATGCCTATATTTACTGTTATCAGAAAGACAGCTGGATTTCTGGTGCAGGCATTTGGCATCAGAGGTGATGCAGGGAAAGTAATTAAAATATTAGGAAATTAGAGAGGAACCTAATCAGTTTAGTGCCCTCTAGCTTTGTGAAAAGGTGCAAGGAGGTACAGGGAATATACGTTGCTCCTGCAGACTCTGCTAGAAAGAGCTATGATGGAACATAAAGGTGCATTTCTCTGAAGAACAGTAGCTATAAGGTAGCGATTAGCAATTTATGCAAAAAGCACAATTAGTAAAATAGATCGCTCTTGTAATTAATGTCAGAATTTTGTACTTGTTGCTTTTGTGTGTATTGTCGTAAGTGGAACCTACTTTTGGTTGTTTATCTGAGCTAGCAAGACCAGAGTGCATCTCTTGCCAATAGAGGATGCTGCTGATTCAGAAAACATTCTACTCTTGTGTTTGAAGATACTCTCAACCCTGTCCACTCTCCAGTGGAAAGAGACTTAAGTGTGACTGATGCATTACTTTTTTCCTATGTCTGCATATATGTGTCTCTATCTGTATTGACATATCATTATTTCTGCCAGTATAAATAAGGTGTTCAGCTTCATAAATGGGACACTACACATCATTTAAACTTTTAATAGTTTATTGCATGATGCAAAAATCTATACTGGTATATACAGGTAAGTATTTGGGGACCTTGAAATACAGATTTGCAGCCACCACACCATTCTTCAGTCACTTCATCTAAGCTTGGAAGTAATTCATATCTCTGCATTGTTTTTATTGGAGTTTGGGGTTTTTTTCCATAATTTTTATTAGTTCTGGCTACGATTTAGGTGTTAGATGACCTTAGTGAGCTAATCTGCTGTGTTCAGCCAAGTTCCTAGGGAAGAAGTGACGTTTTGAGTTCACACTGGAAGTTTACTGGAAGATCTCAGCAGGTCTAGAACAGCAGTTTTCAAACTTTAGATCAAGGGGGATGAGGGCATTCTCCTTTTCTGTGGTTATTTTGTCTTCCCACACATCCTTGTGTGTTCTTCCTACCCCATGCTGTTATGACTCACTGCACATAACAATCCATGTTGTTCATCCCCCCCACCTCATACTCCACCAAAATGTACCCTAAGCCCCAACAGATCCATCTCTGATCCCAGTTCCTGTATAGTCACCCTCCCACACAAACAAAAAAATGACTTACTGTGCTTCTCTGCAAGGCCTATCTTTCTCTTTTCACGTACTCAGTTCCTCGAGTCATCTGTGCTGCAGATGTCATTAGTGCTTTTTCTCACCACTTGCTCTAGTTGTTGTGGCCCCACCTGCACAGAGATCCTTCAGCCAAACTGTTTCCCTTATTTTCCAGTCTGGGCTACCTTTGTCTTGCCTTTGCTGGAAAACCTGAGCTTTCTTTAGAAATGCAACTACCGTACTGCTATAAATTAATGTATATTCATTTGTCTCAGCTTGATTTAATGGTGCTGATGGGCTGTGGTAATGTGGTGGGGAGAAAAGGGCAAGGGAGGGATAGTGCCTCTGGCCATCCCCCTAACTGGCTGCCACCACATACAAAGAATATACCTTATCTTGAGCCACAGCCTTCAATCCTGTGCTGCACTGCGCCTGCCCTGCCATCCATGTCATGCGTCAACCAGGGAGATAACCTCTAGGCATGGAAGGAAACAGAGGGGGAGGGCACTGGCCCATCAGGGTCAGGCGTGGGCACCTTGTGCTTTCCTCCCTCGATGTATTAAGCACTGCTTTTTCTTTGCCTTCCCTTTGTGCCATCCCCAAGGACCACCACCGACTCTGAAAGCATCAGGCCTCAGATGCTGCATACTTCTGTGGTTGTAGAAAGAATACCAAGGTTGTTCAGCTTACTGGTCTCAGTCTGGAGGAGAAGGCTGTAGTTGTGAAAGAGAATGTCGTCTTCCAGGTCTTCGTAGGAGCTCAGAAATATTTATGTTAGGTTGGTGGCTCCTTAGAAACTGAAGCACACAAAAGTTAATAAGGTACTTTCGCTTACTGGCTTCAAAGCCATTTTATGCCAACTAAAGACAAAATGTTGGTGGTTCTGGAAATTACAAATGCAACGAAAAAAAAAAAAGATGCTTCTATGCCGTCTTATCAGGAGAAGCTATCAGGGCGTGGGATTGGCGCACAGATGTGCCTGACTAAAATACGGTGCAATATGGTGCAAATATAGTGTAGTTCTGTGATCATAGTATTTAAGCTATAGGCTTTTGTGGTCCGATATTTTGTGGTCTGCTGATTCCTGATCCACACTCGAGATTCCTGAACACTGCTGTGGTCATTATAGTAAAGACTGACTCATTGGCAGGGTCAAGGAAAGTTTTGGTTGTTTTGCTTGCTGCTTAATTTTGTGTTTTGTTTTGTTTTTTTTGTATTCTTAGCCTACTTTCTTTGTGGTGATGCCAGCCACATGTAAACTTGATAGCTGTGAGCACAGTTCTTTAACAAAGAACTGTGAGAGTGTTTTGACATTTAGAGTTTGTCAGGTTAGACCTAATTAATGCAACTGGCAATTGAAGAAAATTACAAATAGTTGTATTGATAAGAACAGAAACATGTCCTTGAATGCACTGTTACCAACTTCCCCCTCCCCCACCTGGACTCTGCAAAGGGACAGTGTGGTCACTAACATCAGTGACATTAGAGGAGGTATAATATAAATAAATTTGAACAGCTGTCAAGGCACACTAGTCAGCTGGTTAGGATTCAAAGGAGGTGAAACTGAAGCCTTCATGCATTTAAAAAGCAGAGTAAAACAAGAAAAAGTAACATTTTTTGTGTTCTCTCTGAACTCAATTTAGAAGTGCTGCCTTTTCAGTGTTTTTCTTTCTTTTCTAACATAGCTGCAGAAAAGTGTGTACTGATTTTTTATTTTTTTTCTTTTTCCTTTTTCTGACAGAGAGCATTAGAATTAGCTTTAGTGCTCTCCTGATATGCCCAAAGTTGATTTAGCAGCATTTATCTTGGCCGGTTGCATATCAGCCATCTTTTGATACAGTGTGTGGTTCCTTTGTTCTCCAATTGTTGATGATCTGACATTTTCTTCTGTCATTGGCAATAAGTATTTTAGTGTCTTTATAGATAGTAATCTATGTTCAGATGCCTAGATTTGTAAAGGATTATCCTATTCCTAAAAGGTAATAATGCAGGAACACCTTCTGTGATTTCTTTTCTTTTTTTATATTATTATTCTAATTTTATTGTAAACTCAGTATTATAACAAAGTAGAAGAAGATGGGGGAAATAGAAGCCTTGGGAGGCTTTTGCCAAGCTGGGAGGTCATCAATGATATTATATATGTATTAAGCTTGAATCAAGAGCTCTGAGGAGCCACAGTGCAATTTAGAGCAACTCATGACATTCCTGCCATTAGTGTTGTATACTTATTTTTTTATGCCTTAAATCTGATAGGGAACATGTATTTGGCTCTGAACACCTGGATTATGTTACGTGATCTGATTATTTGGTCATTAAGATCAATGACAAAATTTCTGGTTATTTTAGTGGTACAGGATTAAGGCTCCAGAGATTTAGCATTTCAAAAGAACAAGGAAAGTGGCAGTGTTCTTCAGTTCATTTCTCAAAAGCAGAAACTAATGAAAGAATTAGGAGATTTATGTGTATAATTGAAAAAGAACATTTGTTCTTTGTACCATCGTACAAGGTAGTTCCTTGGTTAAGGACCTCAAGATTGTAGGGTTGGTAATAAAAACATAAGAATTGTATTAGTTCCGGGTTACAGATTTAGTAGGTCAGGACTGCCATTTCAGTGTGGTAATTAGTTCATTTCTGTATGCAGCAGGCCGTTCTCCAGACTGCAAACTTCGTGACCGCAAAGAGCATGTAAGTTAACATGCCCTTTGTACAATTTGCAGCAGAGGGCAAGGGAACCACGGGAGCTATTCTCTCATTCTCTAGAAGAGCTTTTCTTGGAACACTTCTACACTACAAAATCTGTATCTGCTCTTTCTATAGGTCAGGGCTGTATTAAATCCAGTGTTAAACTGTTCAAAAAGTAATGTTTTAGTACTGAGAGAGGTCTCTTTTTTTTTTTTTTTTCTTTAGTAATGGGAACTTCATAATTGTCAAAATACAGGCATGAAAGCAAAAGCAGAGAATTGTATATAAACTAGAATAAAGCGGGCATATGTAAATATTGTATGTTCAGAAGCAACCTTGAAATTACAGCAGTTTTAAGGTATGCAAATTCTACAAGGCTGTTACAGTTGGAGTGAAGACTCGAAACATACTCGACTGTCATAGGGAAGTCACTTCTACAATTTACCTGATCCATTTGTGATTGAACTGAATGCTTCCACTTTTAATATTGAAGGTCTTTAAGTGATCTCTGCAAGTCTAAATGTGTGTAGTTAGGAGATGCAGATGAAGTTGTGAGTAAAATGTTGGATGTAATGTTTAGCGCAAGTCTACCATTTCATGTTCTGCAGCTGGCTTTAGTGAAGAGCTATTTCTAGCTGAAGTCCTTCCTTTGACTTTTGCTTACTTAGGTATTTCCACTTGACGATGAAGTGACTGGCACTTGACGCAAGCGCTTGTGACATATGTCTGAGCCAAAATCACTTGTCCTTTCTCCCTTGTGCACTCTGTGCAGGTTTCCAGTGCTCGTGCATGAACTACCAAGACTTTGTAAATTGCAGTTACAGCTAGACAATGACAACTGACATCCTGGGAATACTATTTCCTAAGTCACTTTCTGTATTTTTTTTTATTCTTCTTTTAAAATCAAATAAATAAATCAGTACCTGATTGGCAGTGGGGAAGAATGATTGTTTCATACAAAGTGCAGTTTAATGGCTATACAGACAGATTCTTGACTTCTACCATCTAAGTATGCACCTAGACAATACATCGTTATTACAGAGGTATTTTTAGTACTTTGGAAACTTGTAGAATTGCAGTTTGTGTTGTCTCTCATTGGTAGGATACATGTCATAACCCTGACCAGCAGTGGTTTTGGCATTGCCAAACGTTTGCAGGCCATCAAATGAATTGAAATTAGTTAGCAGAGAGAATATATAGATCTATGCAAGGCAAGCCCTGGAAGTGAAATATATGAAAAAGGTGAAGTTGTTAACTGGAAGTTGTGTATAGCTGGGTACTTCCAAATTTGTCTTGCCATCACGTATTTTTTTTAGATGATGGAGATTTCTTAATCCTGTTTCAAGTAGAAGTAGTTACAGAGAATGGGAAACTGTCTGTGTTTTACAAAATACTATGTAAGTAGCTGTTCTAATTTAATGCTTGCTGCATAATTGCCAGGGTTAATTTCAACAAGAGGAAATTATGTCTATAACAATAATTTCAACTAGAATATTTTAAAATTACATTGTGGATAAAGCAAATAGCATCGGATGGATAGTTGTGCTCTCCTTTTGACATTACTTTCACAGAACTGAGGTCAATAATTCTCTCTAGGTATCCTGTAGGGCAATATAAAATGGTCTAAGTATGTCTGCAAACCAAAGATTAAAAAAACCCCAACTTCTCATCCTTCCAGAAATTTAGAAGAGAGGAGTAACCAAAAGTAGGATTAGAAGAGCGCAGCCCATCTTCCCACCACTTTACTATCGCCAAACAGATGTGTTGTTTCAAGTTATCATGAAATCCAGAGAACTGTGGAGTACTAAAGATGTACTCAACATAGAACTGATGATATGTAAGGGATTCTTACTATTCATGTCATCTGCTAACACTGCGAAAAAAATTGAATGTGAGCTGAATAGCCTGGGCTGGTCACCAGTGGAGGAGTTTGTGTTGTGCACTGCTAAAAATTTGGGGGCTTTTTGCAGTTCAAATAAAAATCAGTTTGCGTACATTTGTTTTGTAGCTTCTTGTTGATCCTTTCTCTTTCTTGATGGTATTTTTTTTCAATACTAAGGCTTTCCTGAAAAGATTGGAAGCAGTGAAACCAACAGCTGGTATGAGGCGTTCTGAACAATTGATGGACTATCAGCGTCAAATGAGTTATCTAAGTTCTTCACCATCTGTAAGAAGAGGAAAATCTGCTTTCAGCCAGCTTAGTCCTTCCAGTAAGTACTCTGAAGTTGCGGATTCTTGCATTTCTTTGCACATGTTTTTTGTAATTCAGAATTGTGAAGTACTTACTGCTAAGAATAGAAAAGAAGTTCCTTTCTCTGCCTTCCTTAGATCATTTATCACACAGAAAACATTAAAGTGATTTTTTTAAATAATAATACCAAAAGTATGATGACCATATGCATTGCTTATTTACCATCCTAAATTTCTAATAAATTATTTTGTTAATCATCTTTTCCAAGAAGGTAAAAAAAAAATCACTGTTGTAAAGAAATATTTCTCATTTTGTCAGTACCCTTTATTGAAAGGAGAAAAGAAGGGGGGAAAATACAAAAACCCCAAAGAAGTTTCATATTTTCATTCAGAAAATGTAAATCTACTGATAGTAGCCTTGTTTCTCTTACAAATTGTGTCTACTTTGGAAGTAGGTCATGTATCCCCACAGATCCATACAAGTGGGGTTAAAGAACCACAGCACTATGACATAGGCTTGAATTTTTTGTCTTGACCATTTACAAACAACTCCTAATATTTTTGATTTGTATTCAACTTACCATGATTTGAGTTTTTTCTGGAAACTGTGGTAATAAGTGTTGCAGTACTAATATGGCATGAAGCTTTTTTTTGTACTGAGCATAAGCCTTCTCATTTTTTTTGTGTGTGTGTGTATGTTAACAGGAGGCACTTCAAGAGCATCGGCTGTACCAAGTACAATGAGCCAGAGGAATGAAAAACCCGTGTCTGATTCAGCCAGTGGGGCATTACAGAGACCTAAACCCACTAATGTTCGTGCTGCTTGGTTATAAGTGCATTCTTTGCCTCACGTTCTGAGATGATCCTCAGGCTTCTATTTTTAGCGCTTTTGTAAATTCTACGTGCGAAAATATTTTCTGCATTGTTCAGTGATTAAAATGCATTGCATATTATATAATTGCTTATTAAATAGTTTTAAGTGAACGCTTTCACTTCAGTCAGTGTTTTCTATGACAGGAAGAACTTATGAAAGAGAAGGAGGTATTTAAACAAGAAGTTCAATAGAAATTACTAATTATTATTTTATTCTCAAATCATAAGTGGAATTTGTATCCATAACATGGAAGGACAGAATTGCTGCTCTATAGGGACAAGATGTAAAGAAAATCTTTAAAATAATAATATTTTAAAATATTGCATTAAACTTGTAAGCATATGCTCAATTCCTAGATTGTCCTTGCTTTTCATCCTGGCTTTAAGTAAGCCTTCTGAACTTTGTGGGTCATGTTCTTACGACTGAAAGAATCTTCTTTTTACAGCAGCATGAAGTGATGTAAAGCAGGTTGTGTATTCCTGCATGGTAAGCTAGAATGCTGAGGCTGCCAAAGATGCTGTTCTGCCACTCTTGCACACCAGGTGTTGAATGTTTGTTTTGTATTCAAGGCTGTGTCTCTTCTAGATTTAAAAGAATTTCGGAAGTTGTATTGGGACCTTGGTGTAGGAAAGAAGCATCTGATGCTATTTGCACAAGAGTAAAGACTGAAGTGAACAGCAGTTTCAGATTCACTCTAAAGAAGAGTAAGTTTTAGTTACTTCTCAAGCTAGACAGTACTAAGCAAGGTAAATATTTCACGGCCCTGCTTTTGCAGATCCTTGCCCTTCTTGGTGGGGAGATACAAACTTGAACTGCAGGGAACTTGAACATCTGATTTTGAGAGCAACTACTAACCAGTATTTAAAAAAAAAAAAAAAAGACATTAAAAACCAGAAACTCTTGTTATGCTTCTCAACCTGATTTTTAATGTTATGTTCGTACCAAATATTTGTAGTAGTGACAGATAATTTACAGCAGCAACATCCATTTACAAGGGAACAAAATTTAATGGAATTGGTAATTGCAAATAGTAGGTGGTACGCTTTATTTCTACACATAAAGGCAAACTTTCAGTGAGCTTATTTTGTAGGACTGTATAAAGAGCATAAATTGTGATGCCACTATCCATGGATGTTGCAAGAACCCTGCTTGCTTCCCCAGCTTCTTCCCAGGAGAGATAGAGGAAATCTCTTTGTATTATGCATAAAGAAAAAAAAAAAAAGCTGTATTCAGTAATGCTGGGTCTTAGCCCTATGAAAAGGAAAGTTTATTGTTCTTTGCTCCTGCTTGCATGAGGGCTTAGGCTTTCAGGTATTCCACATTGTAACAAACTTTTTACTTGGTCCTGTGTGATAGTTTGGCAGAGCTTCTGCACCTGGTGACCTGCGGATTGAATTTAGCTGTTTGACAATATTTGAACTTTTCACTTTAAGCAGCATTGTGGCAAACACATTTTTATTGCAGTTATTCATTGATAGGGACTGTAAGGAATTTTTTGCATAGTGCTGCTGTATTTATTTGTACTATTGTGCTAATAAAAATTATTCACTATTTAAAGATTTTTGTCCTTGAATGTGAATGTCAGGGTCACAGTTTAAATACTTTTGAATGTTCGTATGATCTTTTTTTTTTCTGTGAAGGAATTCACAAAGTGGATTACTTTTAATTGCTTCATCTTATTTTATTTAACTTTGGTATGAAAGACTGTCAATTTTGTATGTCATTTTTGTAAATCGTAAGAAATAAAATATTTAACATGAATTGTTTGTCATTGCAGTGGCTTCTTTCAGAATTTTATAATTTATCTTAAAGTGCAAAGGAGGTCATGAGAGAAGTGTTTTGTACTACCTGTAGTGGAGGAAAATGCAAAGGATCTGTTTATTCATTGATACACTTTACCTGTTAGTGACTTTTTGGTTTTTTTAAGATAAGCCATATCGATAGGTCTTCATTAAGTTAAATAAACAGATCAAGATTTTCATAGCAAAAAATCCTGTTTCTAATAGACTTGTTTCTGTCTCTTTTTTTTCTAAGCTGCCACTTTATGTTCTCTTCTACTTTTTTCTTTTTTGATGGATTTTTTTGTTTGTTTTTCCCCCTCCAGAAAATCTCTTTGAAAGAAAAATGCAAGCTGCTTTGCTTCCTCCTTAAAGTGAACTGCCACACTGGTTTGACACACGGTTTTGGGTAGGAGCCAATCTCCCTGCTGAAGGATTGCCAGTTTGGGAGATGGCACTGGTGTATTGATCTCACTACTACACAAAATGGCCTGTGATGCCTCTGTCATGTTTTTGCTCTGGAAGTGTCCCTGCCTCATTGCAGGCTCCATCTCTTCCAGGATAGTGTTTCACTGTGTAGTCTTTCTACAATACTGAAAGCGTTAAAGAAGGCCCTAGTTTGGATCATTGACTATATGAGAAGAACAGGGAGTGATGATGCATCCCTGTCTGGATAAGTGACATGAGCAAAGTAGTGGATGAACCATGTCATTGTTACCTGATGAATGAGGAAATACAGAAATACAAAGTTGCATGTGGAGCCATCTTCCAGGACTGAAATGATGTTGAGGTCATAGTGTTTCAGATATTGGCAGGTACTGCTAATGCTTATGATGCAGATCTGGTTTGTCTTCGGGATGCATGGTTCCAATACCCTGGTCAAGAAAGCTGCTGTATGTCTCCTGGTAGCTCTCTTCCAAGATGGGACAGGATTTTGCAACATTGATGCAGGACCACCTGTCTTACTCACTTCTAAGTCCTAAAATGCTGTTCTCCATGACTTGTTCTGAGCTCTGATTGCGTATAAAACCCACAGTTCTCTCCACTGTATCATATGTGGTCAAAGCTTGGAAAAAAAAAAAAGGCAAGTCTCAGTTCTCTCTGCACAGTGGCTCTTAGGACTAGAGCATGCTACTGAGAGATTTTTCTGCTGTAAAGTGAGAGGGACTTCACAAGGGGAACACAGGTGGCTGTGGTTTGCCACCTGGGGCATGATGCTTCTTTCTCTGCCATCCTAGGCTGGCTAGTGGGACTCTCCAGCTGAGATTATCCAATAACCGCAACTGTGGCACTCCTGCAAACAGTGTTCTTCTGGGTTTTGAACAACTAGCAAAGCTTTTTTTCTTTCTGCTATGCTTCTCACCATGTCTTAAACTCTTCCCTATGGCTTTCAGAGAACTGATGGCAGGTTCTTCCAGGGAAAGAGTAGGACAGAGAGTGGAGGCTATCACCTTCAGAAAGGTAGGGAAGGTTCAGTCTGCTGTCATAGCTTCTCCCCCTCCCACTCTCCGCAGTAGGCTACACTCTTTAGAGACAGGTTTCTATTTCAGACCCACCTGAAGTTCCTAACTTCATCTCATCCAAAAGGTCAGTGTACCTTGGTTCCCTCCCCAGGTAGCGTCCTTTCAGAGCTGTATATGTACAGTATATGCTGCATGGTAGGTGGGCTCTGTCTGTCTGTATTAGCAGGATATATTACCAGGCTATTCAGTGCAGGTTTCCCTGTTACAAGGGAATAATGGTTTTGATGCAGGCTTTTGCCTGCATAGTTTCTGTGGCTATTGCAAATGTACAAGAGGGTTGGGGCAGTGGTATCAATTGTCTGTGACAAACAAGGTTTATTTGACTGGAGTTCAAATAGCGACTGGACACTATCTGCAAAGCTGCCTATTTTCCAGCTTTGCAGAGCTGACAGCTGGATTTTAGGTTACGCTTTCAGCAAGTGTGATGCTGAGTGCCACAGACTCAGTGCAGAGCTGCTCTCAGGTCAATGGTTATTTCACTGACAGTTTTGAAGTCTTACACCAAGTATCTTTATGGAAAGTACTGCCTGGAATCTGCCACAGGGTGTGCATAAGTATTCAAGCAGAAATAAAGAACTACTTACCTGTGTCTTCCATAGGTACTATTTTATGTATTGTTTCTTCTTCCAGTGGACTCTTCCTGCATTAGTAGTGCTCACTCTCCTTTTTAATAGCCTTTACTCCTCCTTTGGTTTTTGTCTTTTTTCCTTCCTGGCATGTAGTAACTTCTTGCATCTACACTCATCAGAAATTTCTTTTGCTTCCTCTTAATTTTCTTATTGCTCATTCACACATATACTTCCTTTCCCCAAGGGCTTGGACCTCTGTGTATTACAAGCTGTCCTTGTCTCTGGTATCTTGTAGCCAGCTTAGACCTTCTCTAACACATAGGCAACCTTGTCAGCAAGGTAAATGCAAGATGAATAGTTGCCGTGTGTTAGCAGGCTTCTCATAAGGAACTGTTAGGAATGTGTGGAGGAAGGAGAAAAGGAAGAAAAAGGGCAGAAGCAGGTAGGTGAAGCTTTTGACTAAGACTACTGCAATAAGCACTTTGAAAAAGAGTAGAAAGATTTTCTGTACAAACTTGTGGTCCAACAAGTTGCAACCTTTGTTATTTACTAGTGGGAAGAAAACAGACCAAGTAGCTAGAAATGCATCTAAGATAGTAACCATGAAAGAAGGGAGATGAAATGATCAGGACAGGTTGAAACAAAAATAATGAAATTTAGGTAATTTAAAAATAGACCATAATTTTTGGACTTTTTTTTCCTACATGCTTCAGTTCTCCAGGTGGATAGATGTTGCTTCCAGATACTGTTTCAGTAGCTTGTATCTGCCTTCTGGGAAAATAGAGCTGCTGGTCTGAATCTGTATCAGACACTACAGATGCCCATCATACTAAGTGACAGTTAGGACTACCTGCATCTGGCAGTAAATTAATTTCAAATATAGGAAAGGGATAACTGAAAGCCAAAGCACAGAACTTGGAACTAATAAAAATGTGAATCTCTTAGCTCTTCACTTACTGCTACTCACAAAACTGGTTAATCCAGAATTCTCGTATGCATTCTCAACTATGAAAATATTCCAGTCCATGAGAGTAACTGGATAGTTCTGAGAGTCATATGCAATGTTAATGAAGATGGTGTCCACAAAGACATTCTTTTGGGGAGACTTGTTTCATTAATACTCCAGAGTAATCTATTCTCACAGAGCAAGGGATAATACTCTTTGCATTGGCTTGCTTTTGCATATTGAATTGCTCCAGCTTTCACACAAGCAATGCTGAGACTAGGTGTCAGGGAAAGGCAGCTTACATCAGTGACAGTACCTGCAAGAGATAACCCCTTCACTACAGCAATAATGTTCACTCATCAATTCCACTAGCCCAGGCATCATGTACTTCAGTTTATATTCCATATGGAAGTTGCCAGCTGTGTAACTAGTCACCCTTTTACCTTCAAGTACAGCTAATACAATTCCAACATTTATGTTTCCACAGTTTTTTTACCCTAAGGCACTGAAAATAGCAGGTATTCCAGAATTATTAAAAAATCCACAAGGGCACCTTATTTCACAGGAAGATGCAGCTGAAATAAAAGCTTGAGTATTACTTGCTTAGTCTTACCCCTTTTCCTAAGTGGATATAACAAACATCTGTTTGTACATACAGAGTCTAACTGAACCACTGAAAGGACACAACTCACTTTCCATCCTTTGCCTACTCAGGAAACCTATTCTTCAGTGAGTTCACCACTACACAGTATCTAAAGTTTAAAAAGTCTGCATTGAGCATGTCCTGATCGCACTAGTAATTAATAGTGCAAGTTGTTAATATAACGGTATAGTCGAAAGTATCGTTGTTAAAACTCAGAAGTATTCCATTCTAGACTACTTTTTCAAATCTAATAAGCAGCAACAACTTCACTATCAAATGAAGACAAGCTTCCTTCAAAGTGAAGGGTAATACACATGAATTATCAAAGCAGCTAAAATTGTATGTATTGTAGTTTCTGTAAGACAACTGGCTGCAGCACCCTCAAGCTGAATCCACTTGGTTTTGCTATTGTAGAATTATCCATAGCTATTCCACCTACCTAAAGCGCTGCTGAAAAACTTTCAAGAGGCTTAGGCAGTACCAATCACCAATGGCGTGCTGATTAGCACATTGCCTTAAAGGATATATATTTGTAATGTGTTTGGTGTACTGAAAACAACAGTGAAAAGTTCATTAATATATTAATTTATTTCATTATTTCAGTTTTAGTTCA
Organism: Aramus guarauna; assembly: GCA_013400195.1. Lineage (NCBI taxonomy): Eukaryota > Metazoa > Chordata > Aves > Gruiformes > Aramidae > Aramus > Aramus guarauna. The sequence goes on along the minus strand of VXBL01000446.1, from coordinate 2,516 downwards.
ATTGAACATCAGAGCAGACAACATTTTGCTTTGTGAAGATACAGGGAATTTTTGAAACACTATTTCCATATTCAAGTATGTTTGAAAAACCAGATTATGGTTTCAACCATATGATTGTATAATTTGTCAGTAAAGAGGCTGCAGTTCAGAACTCAGCCTGGTACTTTAGTATAGTTTATGTTTTCAGACATACTTTTCACTTAATATCATACTAAAATTATAGTTTTAGAAGAAAACATGACTTTAATTCATGTTATAAATGTTGGGTAGCTAGAGACATTACTTAGTACAACAGGTATTTCTGAAGATCTCATTCTACCGAGTTCACAATACTAGATTTTAAACTAGGTATAGACTACCTAAGTCTTGTCTCTAGACAAAATATATCACCTGAAATTTAAGGTATAATATATACCCAATGTTCCAATACAAGTGTTGGAGGAATTTTCATACAAAATGAAACTGATGTAGTGGACAATTTTTAATTAATGCATCTTAATCTCAACCAGATACGTTACTCAAATTTTATTCTGTTTCCCTAGGAAATATTTTGTTGTCCATTACATCACAGTAATCTGTTTTTAAAAAAGTTGATTGAGAACAATTGAACTACATTGTGATGTTAAGTTTTAGACATATTTCTTGATTTCATCATAAAGTACTAATACAAAAGCTCCACCCATGCCTCTCAACACATTTGACCAGGCACCTTTGAAGAACGCTTTGGATCCTTCATCTTTAGCTATCTTCTTCCAGCAATCAATTGTGCCCTTGTACATAATATCAGCTGTGAAGACAGACACAAAGGTCAGAAGGCTTTAAGTTATGTAGCAAGTCTGTTTCAACTTTCATATATTTAAAACAACAAGGAATAAGCAAACTATAGCCAAGAATTTAAAATTAAGTAATCAATTCATTAAAAGTGATTTTAAGTCTCCACATGGAAATCAAAACAAATCAACTCTCAGCCTCTTAACTGAAGATGACAGAAATAACCAGCAATGTGCTTCCCATAGCTCTTTAAGGATTCCAGTAAAAAGGTTATTAGTTTTGCATCAGACAAAAAGTACCCAGCATCTCCCATCATACATCAATAAAGAGAATTTCTGCTGCCAGAATACCATAGGAACAGTTATACTTACCTCCCTTTCGGCCAGACTGCATCATCATCCTACGTCGCACAGTATCAAAAGGGTAAGAAACCAGCCCTGCTACTGCAGTGACAGTCTGGGCAATCATCCAGCTCACTACGATATGCACATTCTTTGGATCAGGCAACATACCTGCCATCAAGAATAAATGAGCACAGTCAGTACAGAGGCAAAGGGTTGTGGAAAAGATGACCCTACCAACCCCAGGAGTCACTCAAGCTAACTCAATCAAGCCTGCAATTTCTCTCTTTATCCATATTTGACTATTAACAAGTACTATGAGTTAAACAAGTCTATAGCACTCTTGGATTTTGGAATCTAAGCCTTCATCATGCTCCCTGACCAAAAGGTCTCTCCTGCAGAACCCTCTTACGCTTGTGTCATAAGCTACGATGAGTAACAAGCTACCATACAAGCCCATCTGTACAAGCCTTAAAACAGAAAGAAACTGGAAAGTATCTGAAAACACACAGCAAACCCAAGGCTTCTGCTCAGAGCAGCAAGCTGAGGCAGGCAGGAATGCACTTCAGGAACACCCGTGCATATCCTAACACTAGCACCCTGAACTGGGGCTGAGCCAAGCCCTGCTTGTCCCTGTACTGCCAAGAGCCCTAGAGTGCCTTTACTGGATAGATCTTCCCTTGCAGTCACTTCTCCATGCACTTCTTACCCTTGGCCGTGTCGTAAACCCCAAAATAGGCTGCTCTGTAGATGATGATGCCCTGGACAGACACACTGAATCCTTGGTACAGGCCCTTCAAGCCATCAGACTTGAAGATCTTGATGATGCAGTCGCCCAGCCCAGTGAACTCTCTCTCACTGACTCCTTTGCCCACATCAGCTGCCAGCCGGGTCCTGGCGAAATCCAGCGGGTAGACAAAGCAGAGGGAGGTGGCTCCCGCGGCACCCCCAGATGCCAAATTCCCTGCGAAGTAGCGCCAGAACTGCTTGTGCCTGTCCACTCCCCCCAGGAAGATCTGCTTGTACTTGTCCTTGAAGGCAAAGTTGAGGGCCTGGGTGGGGAAGTACCGGATGACATTGGCCAAGTTGCCTCTCCAGAAGGAGATGATGCCTTGCTCCTTGGGGATGCGGACTATGCAGTCGATGATGCCCTTGTACTGCTTCTCGGCCGTGATCTGTTTGCTGGCATGCTGGACCTGCACAGAGGAGAAGGAGGACGGGTAGGAGGGTAGAGAGAGGGACGCTGCAGGGGTGACCCCGCACGGCGGCCAGCTGAAGGGCGGAACGGGGCCTGCCCCGATGCCTGGCCCGGCTCCCGCTCCCCCGAGGCGGTGCTGAGGGGCCCGGGCAGCTCCCGCGTAACCGGAGCCGGTCGAGCTCCTTCCCATATTTAGTCACGGCGGC
>VXBL01000445.1:203952-227349 GCA_013400195.1 Aramus guarauna | reverse complement strand
GTGTCATGATCATTATAGAGTATTGACAAAAAAAAAATTGACAAATTTATATCACACAGTTATTCACACAAAAGTTAATAATTACAATTCATGCAGAGTGACTAATGAAAGAGGCAAATGCTGTTTATTCCTCCAAAATAACATATTCCACTTTTTCAGGATGCTCAGAAAGCATCTTGTAATTACTGTATTCATTTTCCATCATAGGAAAAAATGGCTGAAGTATTTACAGACTAGGAGACTTCACTGATACGCCCTAACGTATAAAGGAAGAGTCAATCTGGAGAGTTTATGTATGGAGATGTTTGTAGGTAATTTTCTCTGCTTCTAACTATTTGTAAGATAGGAGAGAGACATCTATAGACAATTTTATGCACATGGATTAAAGGAAGGTTACCAAACTGGCTTAAAAATTGTCAAAATCTAATCTATGCAGTTGCATTATTGAATAACCATTAGCATATCCAGGTTTAGAGGGATGCATGAACTTTTTTTGTACTACAAGAAAGGAGAATAATAGTGTGGTCAATATCTTTTGAAGTAGAATAAGTGTGTTTTCCAAAAGCTGTTCAATTTATGGAAGTATTGAATTAAAACATGGCTGAGAAATCATCAAATAAAGTTCTGGGAGTGTATTTTAAGATGTGCTGAACAACAGCAAAGATTTTTTAGTAGATTCTTTTTTTAAAAAATATTTTAGGAATAAGCTATGGAAATGTATTCTGCTTCAATAATCATGAACCACAAAAAATTGTGGTTCCACAATCATTAATAACTCATCTGCGCATTATCCAGTCATGAAAAAGTATTTATTTGATATCAATCAGGCAGGAGGTTTCACTGGTTCAGATGAAATTTTTCTGTATCCCTCCAGATCGAAGTACTAGAACTGGACAGTTCAGGAATAAACAAATTTCAGCTGAATGCTCAAGGCTCAATTCTACCATATTTGCTTTATAGTACCAGTGAGGAGACAATTCCTGGCAGACTAAAGGCAATCTATACAAAGCTAAACTAGAAAATGTTATCTTAACATGAGGTGGTGATGATATTTTTATACAATTTCAGAAATGTTGGAATCTATGTTTATTGTCTTGTTAAACTACCCCAGAATTAAAATCCAAAGACATTTGGCATGGCTTCATGTTTTGTTTTAAAATGAGATCATGTGCATCAATGCATCTCTTAAAAGAATTACTTGTGTATCATAACAATTTTGTTGTGTTGCTTTCATGAATTAAAAAAGGCTAATTAAAAATCTGTTGTAAAACAATCACAAAATAGGTGCATAAAAATAACCAGAGTTCACAAGGCATTTGCAGTTCATGTTGAACTAACTTTCTCTGCCTATCTGAAGTCTCCTTTTCACTGAAAAATGGCACAGTTAGTTAATTTCATTAGTGGCTATTGTAAGTAACTGTTACAGTCCTGTTAGTAGTTAATGATCTACCAGTAAAATAAATTTTCATTTCTAAAGGGAAGTACGTTATTTTTCCAGTTGTCTGAGGAGGGCATGTGCTTTTTTTCTTGCTTTTCAGCATATTATTCCACTGCTTTGTGTCCACTATTAGTTTTTCTTCAAGAAAGTAAACCACAATTCCTACTTGAAGTAGGAGGGCCACATCTCCTTGGTATTTGTTGCATTTGGGTGCAGCAAGAAGGCTGGAGAATTAGGCTTGTATTTTCATGCTGTCCCACTACTGGACTAAGTACAAATACAAGTGATAATTTCAGACTTTTCTTAATGGAAATAAATGAGTAATAAACATCCATTCTTTAGTTTGAATTATCTATAGCTGCCACATAGGAAAAGCTGGATCAAGCAGCATAAGGTCCTGCTGTTAGCAAACACTTCACCAACTGCTTCAAAACTAGACTGCACAGCTCTTGTTCAGAAAAAAAAATCTGTTCCACATACTGTTTTAATGTTTATGGGGATTCCAGAGCAGTTGCATAATTTGAATGAATTTGTCATACATGTGCATTTTCAATCATGTAATCCCAGAAAGAATTTTTTTATCATTATAAAGTCACAACTGGATAAGTTAAATTTAAAAACAAAAGAAAAAGGGTGCATGTTTGTGTGTATGTATAGAAATATATACACACATGTATCTCAGCAGCATGGATCGAGAGCAGAGTACAGGCTTGTAGGCTTTTGGTGCATCACCCTGCTATCATGGTTAATTACCTGAGCAGCCTGGCAATTTACACAGCAAGAGTTATTTAGTCCTTGGTTTTTAGACTATTACTCCTTAAGTGGCATGTTTTGATGAAAATGAAATGAGACTTCCAAGTAGGAAGTCAAATCAGTGGCTCTCTTCACTATGAAAAATATCTTGAAATGAAAGGATAAACAAAAAAATGGGAAAAATAAATACTTTAGAATCTATAAATTGACATTTTTAAATAGATATAGATTATTTTAAATACATATTAATATGTGGCCTATCTGGATCCCTTTTCACCTATTTTGTCTCTCAAGAATTGAATTCCTCTCCTGCAAAATGTGCTTAGACACTTTCTGTTCCCTTTGTTTATCAAGATACTTGCACAACTGTTCTACAACTGTTGTACTGTTACAATCAGTTGTGGATGGAGGGCAAAGGGTGAAAGAACCGTAAAAGTAGGCTTGACCATCTGTTGTAATCCTGTCTCTTGGTCACAGAAGCATAGAATGCTTGAGGTTGGATGGGACCTCTGGAGGTCATCTGGTCCAAGTCCCCTACTGAACCAGGGCCACTTACAGCCTGTTGCTCAGGATCAGGTCCAGACAGTTTCTGGATATCTCCAAGGATGGAGAATCCACAACCTCCCTGTGCAACCTGTGTCAGTGCTTAGTCACCCTCACAGTGAAAAAGTGTTTCCTCATGCTCAGAAGGTTTCCTGTGTTTCAGTTTGTGCCCATTGCCTCTTTTCCAGTCACTGGGCACCACTGAAAAGAGTCTGGCTACATTCTCTTTGCACCCTCCCTTCCAGTATTTACATATATTAACAAGACTGTAGTAATAAGGTCCTGTGTGTCAGGCCCTTGACATGCCTTTGAGAAAGTTGCCTCTAATAGCTACAGAAATATGAGGCTTCAAAGGACACAAACTCTCCTTTCTCCAGCCGCATTTCCTGTGGGAAACACATGGGGTGGTGGGGTGTGAGGGTGTACACACACACATATATACACATAAGGATGCTCTGTCTGGTTCCTTATAACTCATTCTTCCTTTGCTTACAAGGAACTCTTTGCCACAATATGAAGCCTTTGCCACTATGACCAAAGCAATGGAGCAGGGTACCACTTTCTCAAAAAGTGTTTATGAAGGCAAGGAAAAGGCACAAAAGGAGGGACAAGTGAAAACACCCACTCTGTTTAAACTACATACATTATGTTGTCATTCAAATACAACATTGCTTCATAAGTAGATTGTTTGTTATTAACAGACTGCTGCCATGTATTACTAATTAGCCATTACTTTTGGTAATCAATAGCAGTTACTATTAACCACCAAAAGTTACAAAGCAAGACAGGAGTATAAAGGTAGTGGTAGTATTGCTGGTATTCCTTTTGAACACTGTTTTTCCTCTGATTCAGAAGGTATATCTTTTTGTTGGTTCACTTTCAGACTGGCACAGACCCCTCTGCTGGGACACAACTCTACTGTTTTTTAAAAAAACTGTCTTTATTTTCTTCCTTATTATAATTCACTAGGTCACTTCAGGTCACTGCAGATGTTCACATACCAAATATGAGAGTGTAGTCAAATACATCTATGTGACTTTGACTATGCGGTCATGTACAACCACAAAATTTCAGTTGCTGAAAGAGAGATCCTGTCAGATCCAAAATAAATCTCTTGCTCTGTTGGATCTGAAGTTGTGCAGCTGCATTCTGTAAGCCAAAATAATTTTCATATTATTTTCCTTACTTTAAAATAACACAAAGCCTCCTATATAGGACCCCACAGGCTGTATCAGCTAGTTCTTTGGTGTTCTTCCAAAGCAAGCAATGCATCTGCCAGACAGACCACTGGGAACTGACCTGGCTCACAAGGAAGTTAATCTTTATGGAAAATGTCTTGGGGAGGGTGTGAGGAAATTGATACTTTCGATCTCTGTATTGTAAATGTCAATGTTCTGGTTATACCTTCTACTTTCAGATGCAATGATCACGTAAAATTGTAATTTATGTTTCTGTGGAACATATTTAGCATTTAAACAAGAAGGTGATGATTAAAGAAGAGGGTGATGAAATAACTGATGAACACAAGTTTGGTTTTACTGTTAACCATGTTTCTACTGAGACTCTCAGTTTGGGTTTTGGAGTAGCTGCTATATTACATAAAATTGTCACACTGAATCTGCACTGAAAGCAGCAGAACTACTATAAATCACCCCATCTGAAAATTAGTTACACTACTTTGTTTTTCTAACTACCACAGTGCTTTTGAGAACCCAGAAACCCATTTAAAAACAATCTTTCCTCCTCAATTTTCAGAACTGTTTCAGGTTTAACTTATTACAATATGGTTCTGCTCTTACTTGAATGTTCTTTATTACCGCTGCACTTCTGCTTATAGAGTAGCATGTAAAAAGAAGATCAAAGCTCACTGAGTGCCACCAGAAGTCCTAATATTTGGCTTTCAGGGGATGAACCTGAACATGCTGAGGTTTTTGTCAGCAGGACTTTTATGACCTGTTGGATGCCAGTGAAAAATCAGTGAAGCTACCCACCGTAAAGCTGTGATGTAGGGAGATGCACCTACTCTGTTTTCTAAGCAATCCATGTTTATCTATTGAACCATTAACTTCAAAGGACGACTGAGACAGCTTTGGATTTTTCCACTTGCTTCTCTCTTGTTAATCACATTTTGTGGTACCTGGTCTTTTATTAAGATACATTTTTCCAAAGCATGAGTTGTGATTTGACAGTGGAGTTTCCAATAAATGGATTTATCAAGATAAACTGCTTTAGCAAAACTATATCCAGATACATCAGCTTCTAGATTTCTCACATAGAAGTTAAGCTGAAAAAGTGACCTTAATTGAAGCTATATCCTCCCTTCACAATCAGATGTTGTATGCATGCATGAATACACATGTGCAAAGAGGGTAATCTACTTAGTTATGGAATAAACTTATTTCTCAAATACTTTGACCAGAAGGATAGGTTATCTCTGTTGATTCCAGAGCAGTCGTTGCTAATTGGTGCATGCTCAGAGAAGTGTACATGGGTATTACTATTCAGTTACTAGGTCAGCTTGTAAAACAAAACATAAAGCCCTGCATAAGCTTAGTATTCTTTTCAAAGACTGATAAAAGAGAGGGAATATCTAGATCCTATTCAGTTTACATTTTATTGGTAGCTGTGCAAAGGCAAGTAGGGAATGGGAGAGAGAGAGAGGTAGAGGTTTGGAAGGTTACTGAGACATTTTGTTGACAAGAATGACAACACATTCAGAAGAGACTGAAGATTTTGACGCCTGTTGGTCTTACACAAGCTCATTACTGTTCACAGGTCTGGCAGTAGTTTGCACAGCATATGCCACAGAACAAGACTAAGCTGTGGTACATTCCAGGGAATATGGCTGCAGCACTACCTAATTTTCAAAAAGCCTAAGGTTTTAAAAATGCCTCCTGAAGCTGGAGCTCAGTGCATTGAATGGCACATCTTTGTCCAGTGTTTTTGGCAAGAAGCCACTATAGAAAGTCAGAACAAAGTTGAAGTCATATTCAACTATATATGGCATGATGGAGGAGGAAAGTGATTCCAGCTGATGGTGGCAAGAGCAGACAACTAAAAGGATCTGGATAACTCACTACCCGGAACTTGGAAAGCTTAGCCTTTAGCCTGCATTACTTTTTCTTCTTCTCATCACAATGATAATAACCTTGGCAAAGTAACCTTTGAAAATTAAGCCAAAAGTACAACATTTTTTGTCAAGTAACTTTTTAAAAGCAGAAAGTCAACATGCCAAAAACCATGCAAATCAGCTGTATTCTTAAAGTTTGGGATAACATGCCATTGAGACTCATCTGGAAATTACTTTCAATTGTATATCAAGCATTAAGACTTCAGAATAATTGCTGTATGTTACTTTTACCTTTTTGTCTTTTTTTTTTTTTTTCCCCAGCTCTTGGATCAAATAACATTTGAGGGAACTAAAAATGTAATATTCGCCAAAAATAAGAATTCTGCTATTCTCTACATACTCTGGAGGAAATTAAGTTAATTTTGGCCATGCACATGTAAAACATAATCTATTCTTTGTGTGAAAAAAGAAGAAAAAGTTCAATTTTTTCCCTTTGGTCATACAATTTTAAATCCTGAATAAAATCTAACAGACAATTCAGTTATTCTAGACTTAATCTATTGATTAATCTATGTTGTATACAAACAGTGGAGATCTGCTCTTGAGGGCAATGAGTGGCAAAGACAAAAGAATTAGTTCAATAATTAAACATGATAGTAGACCTGTTAAAAAGAATGTTAGCAAGCTGGAAAATGTATTATCTGCTATTTCACTTTGAGTCAGTGATCTTACTGCTAATTGTGATCTACCTGACAATCTAGTCTATTCAGCCAGGCAATGATCAGCATTGTCATAGCTAGATAACTCAAGCTTTGATGTACATATAAAATCTTAATTACATGCTATAGTCTAATTAAAATACTGAACTGCATTGATGAAATATCTGATGCATGCCGCTGTTCTAATGTTGTCATACTGCTTCTGTCATATTTCCTTGGAAATAACACAAGGCAAATGTAGCTTTGGAGAGAGAAAAAGTTTGTCTGCTTGTTTGAGCTAGCAGTAAGGCCGGTATAGGTCTATACCTAAGGATTTATTCTGAACTTGTAGTATTCCTGGTTGTAAAGAAAGTCCCCAAAACATGGGTAATGTAATGTCTGAGGCTGTGCACATCTCAAGCCAGGTGAAAGTAAAGTCTCTACATGGATTTATTCCATCCGCATGAACAGAGTGCAAAGTCTGAAATACCTATATCCAGCATCCCATTACTATGTCTTATGCTAAGTTCAAGTAGAATTATTTTTATTTCATTTTTCTTCTAAAGAAAACTTTTTTGTTCTTCTTAATGAAGGTAACAATTCCCCCAATAGGTGCTTTGCAAAATATTTATTTATGAAGTCGTGTAGCTAAAATCAGATTTGCTTAGTTTACTGTTGCATGGGATCATGTGTGAGGTCCACAGTGGGAAATCTGTGGTTTGTAAGTAGTAAAAGCAGTTACTTCACTGAGCTGAAGAAAGAGCCTGCTGTATTTGCATTAAAGAGCACAGCTGTAGGCGTATATTACAGTGATGCATTGAGTTTAACCTGGTTTCACAGGGAAATGAGGCATATATAATTGCAGCATATGTCTGTGCAACAGTTTCTGAGTCTGCTTTGAGTCTGAACTTGTATGCACCAAATTTGACAAAGACACAGAGGCCTGACAGCCGTTAAGTTCTTAGAAGTCTTGTGGAACCGGAACAGACCAAGGGCGCACTGGAGTAAAGACAAAAGTGGCCAGCCAGCTCCTTCTTCACACACACACAACAGGTTATAGTGGGTGGTTCCCCTGCTACACAGCAAAGAGACTCCCGTGCAGAGGTTTTTTTTCCAAGTTTAGTCTAAAACGTCAGGAGAACATGAAACTAGATTGCAAAACTCCACAGACTTTGTAAGCAAGGTGAAAGTGCTTTTGCTTCTGTAATTGTGATCTGTTGTTAGGGGATGATTACTCAAAGAAATCTGTCCTGAGGTGAAAAGTAGCCCTTGAACAGCACATTTATTTCTATCCCAGTTTTCTTAGCCTTTTAAGTTTCAATGTGAAAGCAATGGCACGTGAAGTTAGTCAGCATTGAGAAAACTAAGGTTGTCTCAAATAGTGAAAACACATGATGTAATCAACAAGGTGGCTTGAGCTTTTTAACAGAAGTGTATCTAAAAAAGCTTTTGGTGGATCTGGTCCCTGTATGACTTTGCAACAGCAGTAGAGTGTGCTTTTGCAAATTGTATTCAACTGTACAGTTTCTGACTGTGAAAGCTTTGTCTGGCCCTAAGCTGCCATTAACAATGTGCTATGGGATGTGATCATTTATACTAAAGAGTCAGTTTAAAACAAGAAAATCTTTCACTTAGACTTTAGCCAGGAATTGAACTTAGAACTTTTTGTACCGGAAACTACATTTTTAAGATATTTTGTTTAATCCATTCAGTGCATTCACTGGGGAAATGAAAAACCATGAGCATAATAAAAGCATATGTGATTTACACTAAGATATAAAAGTATTGCAGTGTAGCTCTTGGGAAATGAAATTCTTGGGAAAAGGAAAATGGAAGAAGTAGGATTACACTGGCTAGATTTTTTTTTTCTACATTTTTACTGGTGCATTGAGCTATAAAAACATTTAGCTGTAAGAAATATTAATGTCCAATACAAGACATATTTTTAGATTTTACTGTTCCCATATCATCTACCTCACAATTATTTTTCAACTTTGCTGAATCCTGGCCCTTTATAATACCAAATCTATTAGCTACTAAATTCAATAGTGTAGAGAATATATGAGAAGATACTTAGATGTATAAAAAACAGTAATAAATGTCAGGTACATAAACTTAAGAACATTTATGAAAGTGATGCTCCTGGAAGCCAACAAAGGTCCTCCTAAGGACTTGAAAGTAAAACTTGAGTAACAAAGTATCAATTTCTGTTGCTTAACATAAAACAATGGATAGCTCAGTCATCTGAAAGAGGAACACAGTCCACCAGGTCTCAAAGTGCTGTTGTAAGAGTGTGGTGGGTTGACCCTGGTTGGAAGCCAGGTGCCCAACAGAGCTGCTCTATCACTCCCTCTCCTTAACTACACAGGGAAGAAAGGTATAATGAAAAGCTTGTGTGTAGAGATAAGGACAGGGAGAGATTGTTCACTAATTATCGTCATGGGTGTAACAGATTAAACTTAGGAAAAAAAAAATCATCTAATTTATTATCAAGCAAAACAGAGTAGAGCAATGAGAAATAAATCCAAATCTTAAAACACCTTCCCCCACCCCTCCTTTCTTCCTGGGCTTAACTTTACTCCCGATTTCTACCTACTCCCTCCCCAACAGTGCAGGGGGACGGGGAGTGGGGATTGAGGTCAGTTCATCGCACATTGTTTCTGCTGCTCCTTCCTCCTCAGGGGCAGGGCTCCTCACACTCTTCCTCTGCTCCAGCATGGAGTCCCTCTCACAGGAGAGAGTCCTTCATGAATTTCTCCAATATGAGTCCTTCCCACAGGCTACAGTCCATCACCAACTGCTCCAGCATGGGTCCCCCATGGGGTCACAGGTCCTGCTGGGAGCTTGCTCCAGGGAGGGCTTCCCATGGGACCACAGCCTCCTTCAGGTGCATCCACCTGCTCTGGAGTGGGGTCCTCCATGTGCTGCAGGGGGACAGCCTGCTTCACCATGGTCTTCACCATGGGCAGCAGGAGAATCTCTGCTCCAGTGCCTGGAGCACCTTCTCACCCTCCTTCTTCATTGACCTTGGTGTCTGGAAAGTTTCTCAATGGCTGCAAAAAGCTCCTGCTAGGTTGTTTTTGCCCTTCTTAAATACCAGAGGCACTATCACTGTCGCTGATCGGCTCAGCCTTGGCCAGCAGCAGGTCCATCTTAGAGCTGGCTGGCATTAACTCTATTGGACACAGGGGAAGCTTTTAGCAGCTTCTCACAGAAGCCACCCTTATAGCCCCTTCCCTCACTACCAAAACCTTGCCACACAAACCCAATACAAAGAGTCAAGGATGCATAAATAAATAATTTCATTTTTGTTATCTGAGTAAGTCCATAGCCCTTGATTTCAACAACAACAACAAACCCCACCAAAAATCAAACCCCAGTTATTGCAATATTTTTATTTTTCTGTTCAGATCTAACCTGACTCGGAAACAAGTGATTTTCTACTCTCACATTAGTGAAAGGTCTCATAAAACTTTGCTTAAAGTTCTAATGATATCCTGTCAGCCTCCATCACACAGAGACTGTGGCAGGCTGTAGAAGATACACAAGTATATGAGCTATTTGTTTTTCTCAGGTACCACTCTAAGACCCCCTGCAGGAGCCTTTCCAGCTATATTTGGGATAATGCTTGTCTTTAGGTGTTCTTGGGTAGGCTTGAGGCTCTGCTTGTAAGAACAAACTGCACACAGAATACAAATTTGGCCTCCTGAAGGCAAGTTTCACTAAACGTACAGATTCTAGTTCCTAATGCTGTGATGGAACAGATGTGAAAGTGGTATGAGCAGGTAGCATGGCATCTGTCTTCTTACAGCGGCACTGACTATGCAGGTGACAGTCCGGAGCAGTATTTTCAGACAGGAAAGAGAATCCTGGGTCATTCTCAGTGTTAGAGGAAATGTGGAAAAGCATGCTAAGTTACTCATGGGAAATATGGGGAGATGGTAGTGTTTCAGATCATTTGATTGAGCTAAGAGATATGGTGTGGTAGGTGTAAGGAGGAAAAGAGCTTTTCTGGGTGAAGGTTTCTAATTTTCACAGAGCAAATTGTAACTCACAATTCCATTCCACTCATATCCTTTTACGCCCCTGGTCCAAGGACAGAAACTTGTAGTGGAGATGGGGGCTAGCAAAGACAGCAGGAGCAACTGCAAGAGCTGCTGATTAAGTGTTCCCTATCCTGGCCTCCCATTAAATATCTTTATATGGGATGAGAATTTATATCCAGGTCAGTATGCCAGACTATGTCAGTGTCTTTAAATAGGTGTCTGTTTTTCCACATATGGGCAGAGACTCTCTCCTGTCATGTACAACTGCTAAATCAAGGAAAGTGTCAGACATCTCTCCCAGTATTTTAAAAGACAAATGTCTTCATCATCTTAGAAATACATATTTTGGTAATGAGGGTGTTGGTCATGGCCTTGAAAGAATTTTCTCCCTTGAAATTCAAGGTAAGAGAGAGGGAAAGAGAAAACAAGAACAGCAATGTAATTTTTTTTCCCCCATGAAAATACACAGCAGACTTAGTTGACTGTATTTTGTCTGATTTCCAAGGTCATTGTGAAAGAAAAAGGGCAGAGTGATAATTCACATCTGTTTTGTTAAGAACGTAATGGAAATTAAAACATATGCTAGCTTAGATGTTGTAAAAGAGTGCACACAGCAGACACTGACACTGGTGATTCTGAAGGAATGTTCTTTCCTAAACCAAAGCTCGGATTTATGAAGTCTGATTTATGAAGTGCTGTGTTGCTGCCTAGTGGTGAAATGCAAAAGCTCCTGCTCTCCTGCAATCATTAAAGGCTACTTGTCCCTCTAGCTGGCAATGATACTGCCCATATCATAGTTTACATATTTACACCACATGCAGATTTCATCCCATAAAGTCAGTGTCCAACCTTGCCATAGGTGGCTATTGTTGGTCAGCTGCAATATTCAAAACAGACTCTGTAATTCTTACACAGTTAACTTTGTCCTGTTATCTTTAGGACAGTGGATGTCCTAGAAGCCTGCTTTTCCCTCTCATACACACACCTGCCCTACCTGAACAATGCTGGATGCAATAGCAGCTTTGCATTGTTCTGAGTGCAAGAATTGCACAAAAAACATTTCAGTGCCAACTTTCATAGAATCACAGAATGATTTGAGTTGGAAGGGACCTCAAAGATCATCTAGTTCCAACCCCCCTGCCATGGGCAGGGACACCCTCCACTAGACCAGGTTGCCCAAAGCCCCATCCAACCTGACCTTAAACACTTCCGAAGCGGGGGGGCATCCACAACTTCTCTGGGCAACCTGTTCTAGTACCTCACCACCCTCACAGGAAAGAATTTCTTCCTAACATCTAATCTAAATCTACTCTCTTTTAGCTTAAAGCCATTACCCCTTGTTCTATCACTACACTCTCTGATAAACAGTCCCTCCCCAAATTTCCTGTACTGGAAGGCTGCAATTAGCTTTCCCCAGAGCCTTCTCTTCTCCAGGCTGAACAATCCCAACTCTCTCAGCGTGTCTTCATAGGAGAGGTGCTCCAGCCCTCTAATCATCACTGTGGTCTCCTCTGGACTTGCTCCAACAGGTCTATGTCTTTCTTGTAGTGGGGACCCCAGATCTGGATGCAGTACTCCAGGCGGGGTCTCATGAGAGCAGAGTAGAGGGGCAGATTTTGTCACAGGAAAGTAGCTGGGACAGGTTTAGAGTTTTGTATTTCTAAAGAAATAGTAAAATTGCTCAAACTTACACATTTGTATAACATCTTGTTCTACCACCTTGTGCTGAATCCCTTTTCAGATGATCACCTCAGATGAGCTCCTCCTTATCCCAAGCCCTGTCCCTTCTAAGCTTCCAACAAGCCTTCAGCACTTCCATTTCTGCTGCACTGGTCTTTCTAATTGTCCCCAGCACCTTGCTCCCTTCCATCCAGCCTATTTCCATATTTTTCCTGGCACAGATAACGGCATAGCACCCCAGACCTTTGTGCCTTTCTTCCAGCTAATCCTCCTTCTCCCCTTCCCTCCTGCTGTTGCTGCTATTTGCCCAAGTACCTTAGCCAGGATTATGGCTGAATGTATGGCCTTGAGAATGTCCTTTAACTCAGTGAAGCCCAGTCATGCAGCCTCTATCTTGAAAATATCCCTGTCACCTTCCAGAGCTGAAGCATTCCTTCCACAATCAGGTGTTTCAGAGAAAGAAGGCACTACTCATCTATCTCATGTTCATGAAGAACTTGGTATAATTTTCTACAGACAACCTGATCAGGTCAGATCTAGTAATTTGACTCAAAATCCAGCAAAGAAGGCTCCTTATTGTGATCTATTGAGTGTCAGCACTGGACACAAAGAAACATGAATTGCGTTACACTGCAATGAGAGAAGTTAGTTTTACATTGTGCTGCTGTGATTGTAAATGCTGCTTAGTACCAGAGGAACCATGGGTCAGACATTTGGAGGTTTTTAGTATGGTCGCTTTCAGAAGGAGATCTGGGTAGCCCTTTCACAAAGCCATGCCCCACTTCAGGGTTCTGTTTCAATATTCTGCTAGCTCCTTATCCACACATTGTTAAAGAGAATAAATATTACTAAAATAGTGTAGGATCAAAGCTCGCATCCATTGAAACCGATGAGGACATTCCTACTGACTTCATAATCAGTAACAGGTCTCTGAGGAAAATCTAACTTTTTTTTAAAAGGGCAGTGTTTAAAGAAAGCACTGTAAATTTAAGGTTCAGGGAAACTTACTGATCAGTTCTGATTCCTTCTGGATCCTATAGGTCAACAAAATGTTTTGCTGTGCTGCCAGAACACAATTGAGATAGTACTAGGGACAAGGATGCAGTAACGTGCTACCCATGTTATAAGATGTAACTTCCACTGAGAAACATTTCTTTACCTGTGATAAATGAACAGGATTAAATGCACTTTTTGAAATTTAAATGCAAAATATTATTTAGCAAATATACTATCAATTAATAACTGTGAGAAAATACACAAAAATTTATCCAGGAAATATATATTTTCCCACTGAAACGTAATAAATAATGTCCTGATACTGTGCCTGTATTGTCTACCAGCTGGTGAAAACATTTAAGACTCAGTACTAAACTGAGTTGTGGAACAAGATAAAGAAGTTTGTGGGGCAGCCTTCATCTGTCATGTAAGGACAGTTGTTTTCATGAATGTAAACAATTACATAACAGAAAAACTCTCAGCTGATTGCACATGAGAATACATCTCATGGTTTGTTTTGGAAAGGGCTGAGTGAGGTTACTGTGCACTGCAGATGCTGTCTTGTTTGCTGCTGTTTGCCAAGATCAGAACTGTGCATGCACAAAGGAGCCAAGTGATCTGGCTGCATAGTATCTCCCTCAACCATGCATAGGAATGGAAAGGTGGTAGGTGATTTTATCATAAATGTGTAGATACTAAATATCTCTTCACAGAGCTCAATTATTATGCAGGGTACAGGCTATCAACAACTGCCTGTGCTTCACAGCAATTCTTTAGATACAGAAGGAAGAAAATGAGTGCTTGCTAATTCAAAGTGAGATTGATCTAATAGAAATCTTTCATATCTTTAGACATACCCTGATGCTACAGTGCAACAAGCATTCTTGTGTGCTGACAAGCAGTTTTACTTTCTCTGGGATAAAGTCTCATGGTACATCTGCTATCTGATCTGGCTATTTGGCTGAGTAGTACATGAGTACTACTCTTGTTACAAGTCTACCACTACTTACACACAGAGACGACACATAATGTACAGCTGCCAACTGTCCAACAGCAAATGCAAACAGGCAGTGGAGAAGTGTCCTGGGTTTGGCTAGGATAGAGTTAATTTTCACCAGAAGCTGGGGTGGGACATAGCCAGGACAGGTGACCCAAACTATCCAAAGGGGGTATTCCATACCATGTGACACCATGCACAGTATAAAAGGGGGCTAGTCAGGGAGGGGCGGCATGGCTCCAGGTGGCTTAGTGTTCGGCTTTAGGACGGGTCTGAGCTGTACCATCGTTGGGTGAGAAACTGCACTGTGTGTCAGTTTTGTGTATTCTGTTAAGTGCTGTTGTTGTTATTTTCCTCTCCCTTTGCTGTCCCAGTAAACTGTCCTTATCCCAACCCAGAGGCTTTGCCTTTGTCTTTCCCATTCTCCTCCCCATCCCACAGGATGCACTCCACCAGCTCAAAACATGCCATCAATTAAGAAAATAAAAATTGGAAAGAAAGCAACTAAAATGGTAACACTTCATGTAACAGACAAGCTGAAAGTGATTGTGGATGCCAGTTGCTAAAGCCACCCATCAACCTTCCTGAAGTATATAGAGAGTGTGAAGAATCTATAGTCCCAAGTGCTGGAAGTTGGCATGAGTTAAAAAAGATCAATCGGATTTCTGAAAGACTCAGTTTTTAGACTTCCACTGTTCTTAATATTCCAAAATAGAATAGAGAAATTACTATATTCTCCATCTGTGTAATCTGACAGGGTACAGAGAAGTAATGAAGAATTTATCCCGAGTATTTATACTACTACACCATTATGATAGCCAAGAAGTCTATTTTTCATCAGTGTCATTTAGAACGAACTTCTGGAGATAGTCTGATGCAACCCCGTCTTCAAAGCAGGACTATCACTAGCTCTAAGGCTATGGATTTTCCTAGGCAAGTCCTGAAAACCTCCAGGGAAAAGATTCCACAGCCTCTTTGAGCAAGCTCTGCCAGCACTGCTGCACCCTCTAACAAAGAAGTTCATCCTGAAGTCCAAACTGAACTTGCCACAGTGCAGCTTGGCACTCTGTCCTAGTTTTGGCTGGGAGAGAGGTAATTTTCTTCCTAGTAGCTGGCATAGTGCTGTGATTTGGATTTAGGATGAGAATAATGTGAGCAAACAGCTGTGTGGTTGTTTTAGCCACCGGCTGGGTCAAACCACAACAGGCTCTTGATCCTTACTATGTCATCTGGCACTACTGGGAAAAGTGTGCTTCATCAGCTTTGTAATAGGCTTCAGGCAGTTAAAGGCAGCTATCTGATCAGTCAAAGCATGTGTTCAAGATAGAACTGGCCAACTCGGTTTTATTTTATGTTAACCAGGAATGAAAAATGCATGGAAAAAATTTTAGGCATGGTAGTTTGTATCTGTCTGAAGTTAAGTGAGTATAGGTGTTATATGACTACTCCTACTGAAAGGAAGCATGGAGGACTCCTGTCCCTCCACTTTCAGAAATACATCTGTGTCTGTTAAAGCAGATGATGACAAATAGCAATTCTATCACATATAAATAGAAAAAACATTACTTTGTATTTAGAGACATTGTTTGTGCAGTCGGGTATATATCTGCTACATGCTTATGACAATGCTAAAGAACTATCACTTGTTGGTGGCTTGAATACTGGTGTGAATACTATAAAAGCAGGTTGCTTCAAAATTCTCCTTTCAGAAGACAGTGATACTATTACTATGGCATTATAAATATGCTAGACTCATAAAATGAAAGAATCGTTGAGGTTGAAAGTCACCTCTGGAGATCATCTAGTCAACCCCCTCCTGCTCAAAGCAGGGTCAACTGGAGCCAGCTACTGAGGGGTCCGGGGCTATAATGCTACTGTTTGCCTTGTTCCATCTTCTCAGGATCCTGAGAAGAGTGTATTATGAACCTCATCTTATAATCACTCCAGCAAAGACTGGTATTTGGTATTCTACACTGTTATCACTCAAAGAAATGGAAGTGTTTTAAACACAGATTTCTGTCATTACAGAACAGTTCATTGAGTAAGAGTACACATTAAAAGGCATTGATTGTAAATACAAAAAGCCATGTGCACAAAAATGTGCGTGAAGGATCATCTAGACAAGCAGCTAACACAACAATAAGAAAATAGTCCAGTATTAGATCAGAAAAACTGAAAAAAAAAAAAAATGCTTGTATGGAAGACAAAAATTAGCTTGAAAGGACTACAATGAAATAAAGTTTCTCAAACAAGATAAGATGGAAAAAAAGGAAGAGTATTTTGTGTGATATAGATGCATATTTAATTAACTGTATTTAGGTACGTAAACTACATACATTTCTGTCCAGTAGAGGGCAGAACGATAATGATGTGAAAGCAGGAGCAGGCAGAAAATACCAGAAAACGGTTGGCACAAAAGTATGTCAGGCCTGATTTTGGGTGTCAGTAAGGACGGCAGTAGTCTTATGTAAGGACTGTAGTCTTACTTTTGGGTGTGCAACACCACTAAAAAGAGCTTCTGAGATTTTCTTTGGCATCTGGAAGAAAATGCTCCAGCCGTTAATACCAATATATTCTATCCATGTTTTCCAACAGTGTATCAATGGCAGCTAGAGATGTGTTCAAGCTGGGTAAGCAGAGCAAATGCTGTTTTTCTTGAGAGTAGCAATGATGCTAGCCTCTTCTATTTCATGTAGCACATTTGGAACTGTGTTCAACTATTTCCCTTATTTTTCCCTTTGCAGTACTTGATTAACTTTTATTTTGTAGATGTGGAAATCCTTCTCTGCTTTATGTTATTGCTATAAATATTTCTTGTTAACTGCAAAATAAATACACTTTGGCAGCAGCGAAGAAGAAATTTTCTTACTACACCTCACAACTGCATCCAGTATAAAATAATGTTCTATTACAGTTACAGTATTTCTTTGAATGCAGAGTAGAGAAAACATAGGCTGTGCACTCTGCCATTGAGACAGCAATGGCTTGTTTACCCTGCTGGAAAGGGAGCTTATGACCTAGGTTTATGATTATTTGGACTGAAGGAAGCCAGAGAAGCGAGGTCAGCTTGACTCAAGTTTACAGACACAGAAATGCCTGATATTGGCTGCTCTGAGCTTGGTATAATTTTGAAAGCCTTCATAGAATATTGCTTTTATGCCATTGCCTTAAAAGAATATGAAAAGGAGCTGCCAGCAAGGCTTGTGCAGCTGTGAACATGAAGTGTTCTTTCACATGATGCAAAGCCAACTGCCACGGTGTGAATGCTTTTACAAGCATGGGACATGATTATGGACAGCAGCTCTAATAAGAGTGTCTGAAGAGGAACTAGGGGACACACAAGTTATAAATTAAAAAGAAAGGGAAAGTAATAATTTCATTCAAAAGCCAGCACTCCCATCCCCAGACCTGTGGAGCCATCCAAGCCCTCCCTTGGCTGAGTTAAAAACATCTGCCATAATTTTAGCTACAGGGTGGTTGCCTTCTTACTTTTAGCAAAAACATCTGCTTGAGCATGTCATTCTGACTCTTTTATGTTTCTGTTAAGGTTCATTAACCTGGAGCACAATTTGGCTAAATGTGGCAGCTGATATACCTGAATAATTGTGTTAAAAACATGGTGGATGAAATAAATGTGACAATCCTTAAAATATCAGCTGAACAAATGTTAATGTTAAATTAAGTGATTGGGGCAAAATATGACAGTCCTTTATGTGCAACTTCTGTCTTTACATTCATGTAGTTGAGATAGTCCATCTCAAGCATCTTCTTACAGTATGGAAGAGAACAGTAGTGTATTTATTTTGTAGTGCAGCATGGGTTGGTCTTATCATACAGTGCTAATCATTTTCTTTTGCTCAAAGAACTTGATGTCAATATTTCTTTGCTTTTTTTCAGACATGGGCCTTTGGAACTGTATGTTTTAAAATAGGGTTAAGATGGGTAATTCTGTCTGTGTTAGGGTTGACAGCCTTGCCTTTGCCAGCCTTGCCTTCTGATATATTTTCTAGTGATGAAACAAGGATAAAAACACACTGACAAACAGTGCCCTTATCAGCAATCCTTTGACTCTGTTCTAGCAGGTTTCCTAAAGCCTGTGTACTAGTATACTTTATACCACCTTAGAAGTTAGGTTGTGTGGAAGTGTAGTGTATTAGCTAGAAACAGCAGCTGTGGGTATTCCATGTTTTATATGAGCTCTGCTGGACAAGAGGAAATACAAATACTCTACTCCAGGTGTCAGAAGATCTCATGTTTGTAATTACCGTTTGTAAGAAAAGTCCAGATTCTAGTCATATTTCTAAAAGAGCTTTTAATATAAATCTTTAAGTTCTTGATAGCATTTTTAAAAAAAAAAAAAAAGGCAGGGAAATTCAGTCTTGGTAATAGAGTTGCATACACTTATAAAAAAGAATGTCACTTTACCTGCACTTCTTAAAAATGGGTAAAGAAGTACATGGATCCACTGATAAAGACAGTGTTAGTCTGATGCAAAGCCTGCTAGGTTCACAAGGAGTCTTTCCAGTAATTTCAGTGGACTGACATTGGTCTGATGAGGCCTGATAATCCAGTGGTTTTGGATCAGGCCCAGCATTGGGACTACCCTGCTCCACATGGGAAAGTATGAGGAGGAAGCAGCTGGTATGAGGTCATACACATCCACAGTCCAGAGAGCAGATCTGAGTTTCTAGGTTCCAGAAACTGTAGATCCAGCCAGGCTCTGTGCCCCACCTAAACTGACCAGACATTTTTTTCTGCGTCTGTGTTCTTTCAATAATTCAGAGGTCTTTGCTACTGCTCTCAATTATGTAGTACAGAGACAGCCTGGCCTTTGGATATGTCCTTCATCTGCATACATGTATTGGAACTCAGATCCATTTCCTTTAAGGGTAAGAGACAAATCTGTGCATCTAGATTATGAGAGTGACATGCCTCCAGAAGCTGTTAGGTTGGAGCTTTCTTTTTTGATATAAAATTGGGCTTGTTCAGCCTGGAGAAGAGAAGGCTCTGGGGAAACCTAATTGCAGCCTTCCAGTAACTACAGGGACCTACAGGAAAGATGGAGAGGGACTGTTTATCAGAGAGTGTAGTGATAGGACAAGGGGTAATGGGTTTAAGCTAAAAGATGGTAGATTTAGATTAGATGTTAGGAAGAAAATCTTTCCTGTGACGGTGGTGAGGCACTGGAACAGGTTGCCCAGAGAAGTTGTGGATGCCCCCCGCTTCGGAAGTGTTTAAGGCCAGGTTGGATGGGGCTTTGGGCAACCTGGTCTAGTGGAGGGTGTCCCTGCCCATGGCAGGGGGGTTGGAACTAGATGATCTTTGAGGTCCCTTCCAACCCAAACCATTCTATGATTCTATCATTCCATGATTTTAATATTAAAGCTGCTTCTGTACCACACTTTCCAGTGCCCCAGGTCTAGGAAACATGCACACAAATGGGTTGAATTCTGGATGCTCCCCAGTATGCAGTGGCTTAGTAGCAATACGTGTTTGAAACAAAATTATACTGGTGCAACCTAGTGCTCTGCTGGCTTAAAGGTACTTAAAATATCATAGCATTTACCTATTGATTTTAAGGGAATAAGAGAGCATTTTTCTTCTAACAAAACTGCAGTAGGGGGACAAGAATTTATCAGAGGTAATTGAATGGGAACAAAACATGTGTCTAAATCCATATTCTGCTCTTATCTGTAACTTTAGGTCCTGATAAATCCATTAAGAGTTGGGGATGAGTTCTAAGTACAGAATTTGGCTAGAAGCTTCTTGTTTTGCTTTTCTGTAGTGGATAGGTGCAAGCTTCTACTCCACTCTCACTGAAGTTCAGATATTTGCTGAGCCTTCTGCCTCATTTTACTCAAATGAAAATCCTGATTCTTCTTTACTGTCGTTTGCTGACACCTTTTGCAACTATGTTTCATTTGCCTCAGGGCCCATGCTAAAAAAGCAAGTGTTTTGAGCTCTGTGTGTTACTGTTTGGTATGTGACTAGGAAACCACAGCTAGACTGCAGCTCCACATACTGTATGGGGAGAATTGCCAAATCTTCCTTTGAGAATGGGAAGTGGGAAACTACAGTTCTATTCATTAGATTCGCTTCTGGGGTACATCTTGCTATCCAAGTCTGATAAGCTGATTGCTGGCCACCTTATATATTCTCCATCTGCTTTCTAGATCACTTTTCCAATGGCTCTTTGGAAGCAGGTTTAGTACCTGTGTACAGATCCTATATTCTCCTTCAAGCTTACTATTTTCCTTACCTTTTACTCTTGAGTAAAGGCTTGTGCATTTTATTTGTCGTTCAGGTTCCTTTATGTATGTGTATGTGTGAATATAAAACATGACTCAATATTGGATTCACAAGCAAAAAATCATTAGCTTTTTTTTAGCCAGAAAGAAATGTGTCCACTTTTCAAACTATTAGGAAAGGGCAAAATCTATCAGGCAAAGCATTTAAAAGTGCCTAAGGGAAATAGTTTCTGGAATAGGAGCTAGTTTTTCTGTTTCTAAACATAGCTTCTCTACTTTCTAAAAATATGTAAGGGAAATTATTTCTGTATGGAGTATATCAGACTTTTTCCAATTAATAAGTTCTCTTAGCAAGTAAGTGCCAAAGCTAAAATATAGAGAAGATGATAGATTAGAATTTATTTCAACTGGACGATAACATCTTTAGCACAGGGAGAACGTTTTACCATTTCTTTGCAAAGCCATTAGGACAATGGAAACCACTTTGCAACACATAGCCCTGGATGATACTGCATATGAATAATGAGTAACAGAAGTACATTTCAGCTGAAGACCGTCTCTCTAGCTCTTCATCAGAACCAGCTTGCCAGGTTTCAGAGCAAAATGCAAGACTCATTTATTTTGCCTGATTTTAATCAGGTATTTTTAAGCAAAGTTTTTCAATTCACTTTGTTTGTAGTATTCAGACAGACTGTCATATCTTTTCTGTTACTATTCCATTTGGATTTATTCAGCCTGTATAGCTATTAGAGTTACAGTAACTAAATTTAAAAATTGAAAGATACTTCATCAATCCACACTGCACAAATATATGCATTATGAAGGACTTGGGAACACTTACAAATCATGGAACAAAGGTTAAAAGCAATTCTATAACCAATAACTTTGAAATTATTCTCTACAGTAATTTTTAATTGTTTTGTACATTTCTGTTTCAAATCACCAGCCTGAGGAAAGATCAATCCCTCCCTTGAGGGATTAGACTGTAGGCAAAGAGATGGCATTGTCAGGATGATTTTCCTCATGTGAAGATATTTTTCTCCTTTACTCAGTTTAATTTCATCCCATTATTTTCCCTATAACAGAGGACTTTCCATGTAACCAGCTAATGGGCACCCATTCTGTTACAGTCTTGAAACCCCTAACCTCATGATGTGTCAGTGACACATTAGTATTTTAATGAGAAAAAGCTGTAGTGAGAGCTGTGTGGTTAATTATCCAATTTCTCCTTCTTGATGGCCAATTATCACGCCTGAACTGGCCAGCTAATACAAACACACACAGATTGGAACCATCCTTTAGCACATACTGGGGCAGGGGAGGGATGTAGGAGAGCTAAAGGTATTGGAGGCAGAAATAGGTCCTATGCACATGAGAAAGAACTTGAGGTATTTCCGGTTGCCAGAATGTACTGGGCTGAAATGAAAATAATGATGCAGGACACAGATCTTAGAAACCAAGTGTTACAAGTTCTGAAGGAAAAGATGTTTGTACTTACATGTGTACATCCTGTGGTTTTATATGCAACAAGGAAACTTCAGCACGTCCTAAGACTGGAGTGTACAGTGACCTAAGACCAGTGTACAGGCTGCTGGCAAAATGAAAGTCATCTCAGGGTGAAATGCATCAGAATCTGGGGATGACTTGGTCCTTGAGAGGTAGGCTGAGCTAGGAGCCAGCTCCATGTCTCTCATCACTGCTTACCTTTAGGCAGACTGGGAGCTTGTTTTCAGGTTCTGTAAGTGTGTGTTCAAAAAACAGATCTGGGTTCTGCCTCTTATCTGTTGTCCCTAATGTACTTATAAGAAGATGGACTGGCTTTAGCTCCTGTCCCCTGTAGATGTCTGCAGTGTTAGACTACCATAGGTGGCATCAGTTCTCCCCAAGTTATGTTGTAAATTCAGTCACCATTCAGCAAGCTAGCTTTGCTTAATGCTGTGTGGGGACATCATCTTAAGAAACTTTCCTTATGCCGAGATATCATTACAAGGAAGGGCCTTGGGAATACTAGCACTGGGAGCCCTGGTGGATGGCAGGTTGTGTAGGTACAAAGAAGTACCTCGGCACTACAGATACCCTTCTAGACATGTTATTTACACCTGTTGTAGTAGAAAGGGGAAAAGCAAAGTATGATAAACAAATTCAGTCTGTTGTTAGTGAGGTTTCAAGACTGTTTGCCTCATCTGTACTGTTCCACCACAAGACATCTGTTTTCCATGCTACTTTTTTATCTCATGGAGTTAATCTGAGAATCATTGTAGGCTGGTATGTGAGGTAGGTAAAGGAACTGCAAAACAGTGGTTCCAAATTGTGGTGGATTGACACTGGCTGGGGGCCAGGTGCCCACCAGAGCCACTCTATCAATCCCCTCATTCACTAGACAGGGGAGAAAAAGTATAACGAAAAGATTTGTGGGTCGAGATAAGGACAGGGAGAGATCACTCACTTACTATCGTCACGAGCAAAACAGACTGAACTTAGAGAGAGGAAATTCATCTAATTTATTCCCAGAAAGAACAGAGTAGAGGAATAAGAAATCAAATCAAATTTTAAAACACCTCCCCCCACCCCTCCCATCTTCCCGGGCTCAACTTCACTCCCAGCTCCAAACCTCCTCCCCCCCAGCAGCACAGGGGGACGGGGAATGGGGGTTATGGTCAGTAGATAACACGTTGTTTCTGATGTTTCTTCATCCTCAGGGAGAGGAGTCCTCTGATCGTTCCCCTGCTCCAGCATGGAGTCCCTCTCATGGGAGCCAGTCCTTCCTGAACTTCTTCAACATGAGTCCTTTCCATGGGCTGCAGTTCTTCATGCACTGCTCCAGCGTGGGTCTCTCCCATGGGGTGCAGACCTTCAGAAGCAGACTGCTCCAGCATGGGTCCCCCACGGGGGTGACAAGTCCTGCCAGAAAACCTCCTCTGGTGTGGG
>VXBL01000445.1:190296-203887 GCA_013400195.1 Aramus guarauna | reverse complement strand
CAGCTTCTCACAGAAGCCACCCCTGTAGCCCCCCCTGCTACCAAAACTTTGCCATGCAAACCCAACACACAAACATGTTCTCTCTTTTACCCAGGATCTGAAGATTTTCAGCAAAGAATGTAAAGAGAGGCTAGGATGCATTTGATGAAGAAATTTATTTAAAAGTCTGACTTTCTTGGATCATGGAGATCCTTTTTCATGTCTGCTGAGAAAGCCAGCAGTTACTTAGTCATGAACTGGAGTTTATGAGTGATTATAGTTTTACGTGATGTAGCTCCATTAAGACGTGCCTTAGTACTTTGTTTGCTTCTGTGTAACATAAATATCCTCAAAAAGGTGAAAATGTACACCAGTAAGAAGAATTGAGACTTTTAGCTAAAATGAGAAACTTAACATGTAAGTTTAGAGGATATTGCAAAGGGAGGAAAGGCTTTAGGTTTGAGAGGAGCTCTGTACAGATTCAAATCTGAATCACTCATTATGCTTAGAAATGGTATCTTTTTTGCTTGTTTTTACTTCTTAGATGGAGAAAATTGGTAGAGTTTCTGTTTCTGATATGCTGCTAGAGTATGCCTTCCCAAGGTTCTAGTTAAAATTCAGTGTAGATACTTAGTTGTTGTCATTGGTCCTTCGTTGCCTGGAAGGAGTTGTCTCTCTGAGCATGTTTGGCAGAGGTACTTAATTCTGTGTGTTTGCCAAAGCAAAAATACTCTCATTTAAAAACTTAATTTCAATTGCTGAATAGTATTTGTTATGTACACAGTGCAACTAAGGAGATAAATTTGAGAATAATCTAACATCTGTTGTAGAAGCAGGTAACTGCAAGGGCTAAAGCAAATCCACCATAATTTTTACCCTGTATTTTGTGAAATGTGTTTCATGCTGTTTGTAGAGAACTCTTGCTGTCTTCTTCGTTTGTGCGGATAAGGGATCTCAGTTTATTTGAGAAAACAAAAGGTAGCTCAATCTTCACTGAGTCCTCTCTGCAAGCACATTCAACACTATTTTTTTGCAGGTTATGGACAGCTAAAATACATGTTGCAGGAACTACTTGTTACCACTCAATTTCACCAAATGTTTACATGTGCCTTTCTTTAGAACATGAGGGATCTCAGTCAGAGCACAAAGGATGACATGTGTACTTAGCTAGATGTGTTTAAGCACTAACTGAACTGGGACCTAAAGTATTAGAAGTATGTCAGTGGTATTATAACACTGCATTACAGGTTTTAAGGCCTTTAAGCATTCAAATTAAATGGACTATGCACCTCAAGAATAAATAACATGTTTTTTCTCACACCCTTTACAGAACGAGGCTCAAAAGGACATCTTGACCTCACGGAGTTAATAGGAGTTCCTCTTCCTCCTTCTGTCTACTTTGTGACCGGCTATGGAGGATTTCCAGCTTACAGCTTTGGTCCAGATGCTAACATTGGTCGATTGGCAAGTGCTATAATACCATTGCCTTTCTATAGAGATTTTGCTATTGTGGTTACAGTGAAACCAAACAGCGATCATGGAGGAGTGCTATTTGCCATAACAGATGCTTTCCAGAAAACTATTTACCTGGGAATGAGACTTTCACCAGTTGATGACAGCACCCAGAGAATAATTATGTACTACACAGAGCCTGGTTCTCATATTTCCCGAGAGGCTGCTTCATTTAAAGTGCCGGTGATGACTAACAGGTGGAATAGGTTTACAGTGACTGTCCAGGGAAATGATGTTGCTTTGTTCATGGACTGTGAAGAATATCAGAGAGTTCAGTTTCAAAGGTCAGCTCGAGCCTTGGTATTTGAATCTGGCTCTGGGATATTTGTTGGTAATGCAGGAGCGACAGGATTGGAAAAGTTCACAGTAAGTACCCTCTGATAAATTCACATGCCTCAGTATTTTATGCATGTACTCTCTACCCAAGAAAGTCTGATAACTATGATCATATCCCAAATAAGGTTACAAATTAAATAGCTTGTATTTTCCATACCTGGCTGGGGTTCAGGCAGCAGAGATATATGAACTCCATCTTAAAATACACATGGTCCTAGAACTTCAGAAGTTTATTAATGGTCCAGTAAGCTCAATGCTCAATTTGAATACTAGGAATTTCAAAGTAAGTATATCACATAACTTTATATGGCCTTTTTATGAAGGGCAGATTTCATTTGCTTAACTTCTGAGAATAATACCTTAGTAGAAAGTCAGTATTTTAAACTCTTATTAGCTAGGTATGTTTACTTCACATTCAACATCAAGAAGAGAATGATCTCATAAAAAATAAAGGTAGTTGGAAGATAAAGCTGTATTTTTACAATTTATATATTACTTGAAGCTTATCAGGTGCTTTAGAAAAACAGAATGGACTGAAACCACTACTACAAGGCTCCTAAGTCTTCTTAGCTTTAGTACAAACATCCTTCCTAGTGCATCCTGACTGGCATTCTCAGCCATTGGGCTTCCAAATAGAAATGTGAAAGCTGTCAATATGTGTGATTGACTCATTGTCAAACTGAAAGGGAAATGTCACACTTTTTTCTGTCTTCTTTTTGTACTTCCCTTGTACTTCAAAACGTGTACAGTATTTTGTGAGATTAATATCTCTTCCCCTAAATTAGTAAAGCAGCAGCACAAAACTGAGTGGATCCTTTGCTTTAGAGAAAAAATATGTTCTTTCCAGAGTTCAGGTGTACTGGCAGGTTGTGAACTCCATCTGGTAAGCAACAAAGATAAACTTTTATCATTTATCTGAATAATCTAAGCACCTAGAGCTGCAGGAATATATCGATTAGCAGCAAATAATAGGTGGAAAAGGATATATAGGAAAACTGCCTGCTGGCTCTGCCTTTCTTAGACAGATGGGATGACGGCAGTATTGGGGATGTCCAATTAGTAAGTAGGAATAACAAACATTCAAGGAAATGAGACCAGTTTGCTACCCCACGTGGAAAACACATATGTGATGATCACTTTCTGAGATTATCACCAATAAATCTGTAAATATGGTGACAGGAATGCATGGCGAATTACACTCTAAGGCATTTCCACTGAAATAGGCTGTTCTATATGCTATATCGAGTACGTAAATTTCAGCCAAATGTTCTGATTGCTTCAGTACTACTAATTGTGACATGTACTCATGTTCTGTGGCTTTATTTCTTCATGTACCATATGTCAAAATTGCTTTTGGATGGAAAAACTAAATGGTTGATTTGTCCTCAAGCTCTGTTTGTGTGACAGGTAAATTGTTTTCTGTTATCACCTATTGTGTATGTCTGTTATCAGTGCTGTTGTTGTTTGTTTCCCTCTCCCTTGCTGTCCCAGTAACCTGTCCTTACCCCAACCCACGAGGCTTTTGCCTTTGTTTGTCCGTTCTCCTCCCCACCCCGCCAGGGGAGGGGTCAGCGAGCGGCTGTGTGGTGCTCGGCTGGGCCTGAACCACATCACCAGACGACAACCAAATATAGCTGAATCAGTGATGATGCCAGATTCTGCAAACCAACTTTAACAGAGAAGGCAGCAGTAGGCCAAAAACAGAGTAGGACAATGCTTCATACCTACCATCCCTACCAGGACAAACTTGGCCATGACTTTCCTGGATGGAGTAACTGGCTAGCAGCAACACGTGGGAAACATCAGGGCTCTCCATTTTGCTTCCTTGTCCATCAAGGGCCACAAATTAGCACAAGAGGAGAAATTTTCCAAATGTGACTCACGCGTACTGTGAAAACAAAGTATCATTTCCAAAAGACCGCTTAAGTGTCTAGTTGTGCCTCCTTTCTTGTATAATTTTTCAGTGAACTGTTCAGTTAGTCTGACATTGTTCAATACCTGAGTTGCCCATTATTAATTTTTGAGAGAAATAGGATGATTCACCTCACTGAGCTGTTATCCCAGATTGCCTGCAAACTCAGGAGGCACCAACTGCATGAGTTTCATGGTCTTTGAAGGTACAGAAATCAGAGCATCGTTAAAGATAGAATCTCAGATTTTGTTCCTTTCTGAAATATTCTACAAGTCACCAGAAATATTGCTTCAAAAGTTCTTCCTTGCTTATAATTCCCCAATACTCCTAGGACAGAGAGAGAAGACTGCTGCAGAAAGGAAAGAGTGAGCGGAAAGCCAGATATAGCAGTGTATGCAAACTGTAGCTATTCCTCCTCTGGAGTTTGCATTTTTTGGTGATGTTAAGTAACAGCAAAGCATACTACTTTTCTCACCTCAACAGTTGTTGCAGTTTTCCTTAGTGAGACTCAGGCTTTCTATTCCCCTGAGTGAGTAGATGTGCTGTGTGTCGGTCGTAGTACTCAGCAGAAAGAGCACAGTGAAGGTATCATTGCATGGTGTAAACATTCTAGGTCTCTGAAGAGAAGTCACTGGACTGAGAAGTATTCTGTGTCTGTCTAGAGATAAACACTAAATCTGTCAGCTTCTTCAGACTGTCTTCTCTTCAGAAAATACAAAAGCAGACAAATAAAATATGCAGTCAGCAAAACAAGAAGAGGCCGGTCGTGTGTGTTAGGTAAGATGGCTCTTGATTTGAACACCCGTCTTTTTGTCGTATGTGTGCACCATGCCTAACTCTGGGAGTCCTCATAACAAGGAGACATTCCCCATGTGTTTCTTAAAATACTTTGTGTCTTTGTAATCTAAGAAAAAAGACTTAAATGTTTAAATGAAACTGTTGATGTTTCTTCAGCATGTCAGACTGAAAAATATAATTTCTAACTCTGAAAAGGAAACACTTGTTATTGGAAAATACATCTCCTTTCCACTTTGAAAAGTATTAAGGTGGTTTCTCCCTGACCTACTTCATCACTTACTATTATTTTCTACTGTCCTGGCTCCGGCTAGGATAGAGTTAATGTCACCAGGAGCCAGGCCAGGTCAGCCAGGCTGGCCGGGGGCTATTCCATCCCATGTGACTCCATTATCACCAGAAAAGGGGGCTGGTCTGGGAGGGGCAGGTTCGGCGTGGCTCCGGGGCGGGCTGAGGGTCCTGTCGGTCCTGGGATGGGTAAATTGTTTTCTGTTATCACCCATTGTGTATATCTGTTGTCAGTACTGTTGTTGATTGTTTCCCTCTCCCTTGCTGTCCCAGTAACCCGTCCTTACCGCAACCCACAAGGCTTTTGCCTTTGTTTGTCCGGTCTCCTCCCCACCCCGCCGGGGGAGGGGTGAGCGAGCGGCCGCGTGGTGCTCGGCTGGGCTCAAACCACGGCACTTACCTATCCTTTGTCTTCATTTTTACGGGTTTTCATATGCCATTTTTGCAGCTGCAATGCACTTCTTAACTAGAAAAAGCAGACAGTGTTTTACAGACTCTAAGACATAATCTAGGACTCGACCATCCAGTTGGGGCACTAGCTATACAGTGTAGCAATTATATTGTCATTGGGACATGATAATAATTGTATTCTGGCAACTTCAATTTTTTCTACATTTTGCAAAAGGAAGACGTAAGAGCACATCTACATTTTTAACTGGGTTTTTTACCATAAAATTTTATGCTTCTGATCATTTTCCAAGAAAATCAGAACAAAGTCTGGGATTTTTTGTTGATTTGTTTAATTCCCACCCCTCCACCCCCACTTCACACAAGCTACTTAATATATTTACTTCCTTGAACTGTTTTTGTTGTTTCATATAGGGCTCAATTCAGCATCTGACAATCAAATCTGACCCAAGGGCTACTGAAGATCATTGTGAAGATGATGATCCTTATGTGAGTATTCTTGTAAACACTTCTTTATCCTCAATGCCTCTGAGATTTCAAAGTCATTTGCCATTAGACATTTTTCATAAGACTAAATGTAGTACTTCTTCTTGGGAACATACTGTCATGCTTAAAACTCTCTGTGTGGGGGAATCTTTTTGGTTTTGACTACATAGCCCCTAAAACTGATTTTTCAAAAAAGCATAATTTTCCTTTGTCTGTAACACCTTTAGGAAAATGAACTATGACTTTTATTTTTCAGAAGGGTCATTTTCATGAAATGCTGTAAGTATTGAAATACCTTAACATCATAATGACACTGAAGCTTCACCAACTAAAAAAAGGGTTTTTTTCTGCATCAAAATAGCCAATTCCTGGACTTTTTTTCCTTGACTTTTATGAACTTGCTATCATGATTGGGTTTTGCACAGGCTTCAGGGGACATCAGTGGCCATGGCAGCATTCAAGAACATGAAGGTATTTCTGAGCCGCCAGAAGTCCTTGCACCTTCTCATCTTCCCATAAGGGTAAATTTTTTTGATTTATTTGCTTTACATTTCTGGTTTAATACTACTTTTTAGATAGCAAGATCTGGATTTTGTCACTAGTTTTTCATATGTGACAACTTCCAAAGGCACCTGTGAGAACAACATGCACCCATCCATAAGAATGACTGCAATATGCCAGATCAAAAATCTGGTATATCTGACAACAATCAGCAACCAGTACTTTGGGAAAAGTATAATAGCAGATCAGGAACATAAATATGACACCAGGAATACTCTTTTTACTCTGCAACAATTTCCATCTCAGGAAATGCTTGAGCCAGGACCATATCTGTTTGTGTTTAGTAGATCTCAGGAGAGTTTTTTGGCCTTGAATTTTGTGCTTTCTTTTTTAACCCATGGGAATTTTACCATCCCTGGCCTCCTGCTGCAGAGTTCCTTAGCTTATTCAATGACATGTTTTGTGAAGGACTTTCACTTTTCACTTGCCCTTCTGAACATGCTAACTGCAGCTCTCATTTGGTGGTTACTCTACTGGAAGGCAGAGTGAACAGTTGTTCCTTACTCACCATAACGTTTGTGATTATAGACATTCCTATCACATTTTGTTTCCCCTCCCTTTTTGTGCCAGGCTGAAATGTTCCAGTTCCAATGAAGCTTTCCATGCAGCTTATATCAAGCATTCTTCTCTTATCCAAGTTCTCATTGATTCCTTTAGAGAAAACCAGTAGGTTTGTGAGACATGACTTTACAGAAACCTGTCACATTTCCCTGATATAGCACATACTTCAGCTCTTTCATTGTTGAATCCTTCAGAACTTGTGGGTGAATACTGTTTGGTTGTGATCATTTGTCACCGTTCAGTTAGCGTGTTGCCTACCCTTTTCTTACAAAGACTTGGGTTTTAGACATATCCTCTGCTGAGTTTCCCAAGAATATTCTTTTGCAGGAATTTTAACTCTTCCATGGTCAACATGAATGCAAAAAGCTTATTTTTTTCTGCTATGGTTTAAAATTCTCTGAACATTCTTCTTCAACTTAACTGTGTATTGACCTGGCTTCCTGCTCCTGATATGTTTAAAAAGAAATTTATTTTTCATTTTTATACCTTTTACATATAGCTCATCAAACTCTTTTTGGCCTGCCCTGTGCTTTTCACAGAATAACAGACTTGCTGGGTTTGAAAGTACAAGTTGCTCAGTGACCAGGTTGCTCAGTGCCATTGGGTTTTGGATTTCCTAAGGATGGAGACTCCACTGCCTCTTTGCTCCAATGCAGTAGCACCAGAATTTCTTGTATTTTAACTTGTATCCATTGTCTCTTTTCCCTTCACTGGCTACCACGGAGAAGTCTAGCTCTGTCTTCCTTACTCCCTCCTATCAGGATTTTGTACACATTGATAAGCTTGCTCTGAGCCCTTTCTTCAGGCAGTCCTCGCTCTCTTATCTTCCTCTTATAGGTCAAAAGCCCTAGTTCCTTAATGATCCATCTGATCCTTTGATGGACTTGGTCCAATTTGTCCACGTACTGGTGAGCCCAGGCCTAGACATAGTAGTCAGTCAAGATGGGGGTCTCATCATTGCTTAATACGGAAGGATCACCTCCTTCAGTCTGCTGCTGATATTCCTCGTAATGCAGATCAGGCTGCTGCTGGCTGCCTCTGCCAGAAGGGCACATTGCTGTGTCTTCTTCCACTTGTCTACCAGCATCCTTTGCTGCAAAGCTGCTTTCCAGCCACTTGGTGCCCAGCCAGTACTGCTGCACGGGGTAATTCTTCCTCAGTTGCAGGACTGGCATTTTACTCTCCTGAATTTCAGGTGATTCTTGTCTGCTTATTTCTGCAGGCAGGTGGGGTTCTTCTGAATGGCAGCAAAATTACCTGGTGTCTCTGACTCCTCTCCATTTCGCACCACACCACAAAAATTTAACCCACAAAGTTTTACTAGGCTTTCACATTTTCTCATTTGGATACAACTGCAGCTAATTCAGGAAGGATGTCTAACTTTATACAGAAAAAATTCAATTCTTTTAGCTATTGCTTTAATAATCTTCACAATTACTACACTGTTCAAAATTACACACAGCAATAGTAGATTTTTTGGCTTTTATTCCTCCTCCTGCAAGATGTTGTGGTTTAACTCCAGCCGGCAACTAAATACCACACAGCTGCTTGCTCACTCTCCCCCAGTGGGATGGAGAAGAGAATCGGAAGGATAAAAGTGAGAAAACTCATGGGTTGAGGTAAAGACAGTTTAATAGGTAAAGCAAAAGCCACACATGCAAGCAAAGCAAACCAAGGAATTAATTCACCACTTCCCATTAGCAAGCAGGTGTTCAGCCACCTCCAGGAAAGCAGGGCTTCATCACACATAATGGTTACTTGGGGAGACAAATGCCATCACTCAAAATGTCCCCCCTTTCTTCTTCCCCAGCTTTATATGCTGACCATGATGTCATATGGTATGGAATATCCCTTTCATCAGTTGGAATCAGCTGTCCTGGCTGTGTCCCCTCCCAAATTCTTGTGCACCCCAAGCCTACTCACTGGTGGGGTGGTGTGAGAAGCAGCAAAGGCCTTGGCTCTGTGTAAGCACTGCTCAGCAGTGACAAAAACATCCCTGTGTCATCAACACTTTTTTTCAGCACAAATCCAAAACATAGTCCAGTACTAGCTACTACAACAAAAATTAAGTCCATCCCAGCCAAAACCAGCACACAAAAATGTGGTTTCTCAACATATTACTCACTGTTGCAGAGTACAAAAGGTAGAAAATTTCTATTTTAATGAGCAACTGTTATTGTAACATTGCTAAAACATTAGTAACACATCTGTGATTTACATGAACAGGGACCTAAAAGTGTAATAGCTACTGTTCATCACTATATACAAGTCCCAGGGAGTAAAAATGTATTTTCCTTTGATTTTTCCAAACATATGAGATCAGTCTTGGGTACCAAAATGTTATTTCAGGATCTGACAATGTCAAGGTAATACAGCAATGTCATGCCTTTTTTAGAAGGCCTAGAAGTTGCCTACAAGTAACTTGAATTCCATTATTAAGCTAGAATCAATACCTAGAAGGAAAAATGTCACAGAAAAGGTATTACAGAAGATATTTTTTTACTTGGTAATGATGAAGTTGTGCTTGTCATAAATGAAGAGGCAAAGTATACCTTTTCCTGATGTGCCTCTCAAAGGCATACTTCCTCATCAATGATTATATACTTGAAAAAAATTTTCCATTCAGCTGTAACATTTTCACTTTATTTTAATTTCTCCACAAATTATAGTCTGTTTTGATCTTATTTTAATTTTCTTGTTAAAACATTTTTAAGATTGTCTGGGAGACTGAACCATACTTAAAGTATACAAATAATTTTCTCTGAAGTGCTACACCCCAATGTTAATAAAGCAAATTTCTGTATATAATATATATATATAATCACCCTTAGAAAACAAGAAAGAAAGAAGCATCTTCAT
Organism: Aramus guarauna; assembly: GCA_013400195.1. Taxonomy (NCBI): domain Eukaryota; kingdom Metazoa; phylum Chordata; class Aves; order Gruiformes; family Aramidae; genus Aramus; species Aramus guarauna. Next base: position 194,190 of record VXBL01000445.1, on the reverse strand, counting down.
AGCTCTATTTTGTTCTACAGACAAATTTTTGGTGATGGATTGTCAGTTTCTTGGATTGTGTAGAAACGATCTTCATTGTGTTTGTGTGCAGTCCCGGTTACTACTACAGTAACTATTAGAATGAGCCAATCACAGAATGGATGATGATACATAGGTTTCTGAGCTAGCCAATCACAAGCCTGAAAGGCCAGTAAATGACTATTTCCTTCAAAATGCAAGAACTTAATGTGAAAGTATTTCCTTGGATCACACACATATTTTTTTCTAAAATACCTGGGGATTTCAAAATGCCATATCAGCATGTCAGTAAATATCTAGTCTCCTTTAGCAAAATGTTTAATGCTATTGCCAAAGTAGAAATGTCTAAATGCAAATGACTCATGAGATTTGTATGCCTCCCAGAGTGACTGCCCATGGAGTTTATGTGAAAACTCTGAAAGCTCCATATTATTGATGAACCCTGCGTAGCTATTGGTAGGCTGCCAATAGGTCTCCCATAGGCCTTCTCTTCTCCAGTCTGAAGATCAGTTCCTTCAGCCTTTCCTCACAGGACAAGTGCTCCAGCCATTGTCTGTCTTGTAAGCTATCTGCTGAGCTCACTCTAGTTTATTGATATATGTCTTGTAATGGGGGACAAAACCAGGCACAGTATTCAAGATGTTGTCTAACAAATACTGAATAAATGGAGACAATCACTTCCCTAGACCTACTAGCATGTAGCCAGAGTTCCTGTTAACATAGCTTGCTTTGCTTCCAGGGCATGCTGCTGGTTCATATTCAGCTTGCTGTCCACCAAGATCCTCAGGTCCTTCTCTGCAGAGCTGCTTCCCAATTTGTCTGTCCCCAGCCTGTGACATTGCAAGGGATTCTTCCTTCCCAGGTGCAGGACTTCCCAGGATGGCAGTCCTGCACTTAAACATACTAATTGATGTACCTCTGACTCCCACTTTAGTATTATCTGCAAACTTTTTGATCAAGCACTCTGCTGCCTCCGCAGGTCATTGGTAAAAATGTTAAAACAGAACAAATCCCAGGATGGACCCATGAGTATATCCCATTAAACACTATACTCTGAGTTCAAACATCCAACAAATTTTTTACCCATCTCCTTGCTTTCCCATCCAGACTGTAATGTTCTACCTTGGATAGAAGAATATCATGGGAGACAGTGTAGAAACCTTGCTAAAATCAAGGTGGATGACATCCACTGCTTTCTCCTCATCCACAAATCCAGTCATTCTATCATATAAGGCAATCGGGTTGGTCAGGCATGATTTATGCTTGGCAAATCCATGCTGACGGTTCCTAGTTACCTTCTCCTTCATGTGCCTAGAAGTGTGTTCCAAGAGGACTTGCCTCATTGTTTTCCCAGAGATCAAACTGAGGCTGGCCAGTCTGTAGTGATGCAGAGTGTTCTTTTGGCTTTAGAGTAAATGTAGTAAACTGAGAGTAAATGTTCCAAATTAGTTTTGCAATTTTAAAACTAATTTTTTATTATCCACACACTGATCACAAGAAGTGTAAAAAGTTCTAAATTCTTTTTATGGGGATTCTGGATTGCATATTAGTATTTTGTATTCTGTATTTGTCCTTGTTTCTTCATTCAGAGTTAAATATAAAATCCACTAACAGATGTTACCTTTCAATAGCCTAGTCCCTCATTGTTTAATATGTGGTCTTTACAGAAGTGACAGACACACACTTTTATACATATTGATACAAACAAGCATGGAACTAGACTTGCCTCAATAGCAACAGACAACAAAAGTTGCAAGTTGTAGCTGGGGAGGTTCAAGCTGGATTTCCAGAAAACTCTCTTCAATATCATAATAGTGCACCACTGGAACAGGTCACCCAAGGACCTGTCCTTAGAATTTTTCAAGATTCAGTTAGAGAAAGTCATGGCTGAGCTGATCTACTTACAGAGTGGTCGACTTACATGACCGTGAGAGGTTCCTCTCAACTAAAATTTCTTCCATATGCTCATGCAGCCTGTGTGAATCTTGACTCAGTGACATGGCTTGGGGGCTATGTCTTTTCAAGTCCCCTGTGGCTGGACCTATAGTGGACAGAATACCAGAGAAAATGTGTTGTTAGAGCAAAAGAATGAAGTCCATAATGGAAAAAGTTACAGTGAAGTCGCTCTTTCCCAAGGGAGTGATTCCGAAGTCACGTTTACACGAGTTTTATCTTGCTGTTGTGCCTATGGTGGCAGAGGCACCATGGAATTCAAGAAATTCCATTCTTACATTCTGAACATCATCTTGAACACAAAAGGCAGAGATCAGAGACCAGAGTGACTGTGAAGACCTGCTCAGCTCTTACAGAGGCCCAGAATGAAGGTTAGGCCTTAACAGTGTGAATCCTTCAGTGACACCCTTGCTATTTCCTAACAGACTGGACAATGTGGTACCTACCATGTGCCTTGAAAATCATGTGTACAGCCTAAGCACTTAGTTCTTAGGCTGCACAGTTGTCTCCCAGAAAACGTGGAAGCCATTGCATTCCCAGTTAAGGAACACTAAAACAAATGTTGATAGAAGGTATACATAAGAAAAAAACAGCATGTAATGAAGAAACAGAGGATGTAGATTAAACTATGGAATATTTCTTTCTACTATCACCTCAAAGGATGTGATTAAGATCCCAGTGCTTGCTGCACCCACGTCAGACCTCTCTCCTGTTGCTGAGGGCTTTCTGTAAATTCTGGACCTTTCCTGAGGGAAAGGCTGTCCTCTCTGTAGTGTACTCCTATTCATCAAGAGCTGCAGGTGGGAAAGCAAAGGGACTTTGTGTTTTTCAGAACTTCCTTGACTTCTGAGCAGTTATACCTATACAAATACTGGTCTGTATATATATATATAAATATACTAATATAGCTCTGTAAGGAAGACTGCTGCGGGCAGTTCAAATGCAGTGGCACACTGCTTTATTTTCTGTGGGGCAGGAGAAGATACTGAAATGCCCACCTGTAATACCCTAATCCATTTCCCTGTTGCTTTTGTGCACTGGGAGTACGTGTGGGCAAGTAGAGGATATCCCCTCTACCATTCTTTTACTAGACACATCCTTTCAACTCCATTGGCTGATGTTGATCCCTAACCTCTGTGCATGGTTATTAGACACTACTTCTTTATTCCACTGATATGTCTTCTTGTCTAAACTGACTGGGATTATTCCAAGAGATTTTGTTGGGGTTTTTTTTCCAATCAACTAAATTACAAATGTACTTTTTTAATTTTCCCAATTCTTATAATTCTATCAGGCAGGTAATCACTATTATCAATCAAGTTTACATATTTATGAGTGTAGTGTGAGGTTTGGGTTGTTTTTCTACTATCGTCAAGTAGTTATCTCTAATTTTTCCATTGTTTTTTAGTGCAGTTAGATTCGGGATATTTACTAATTCTGTGTGGGAGGTTTTTTTCCATTTTATAGATTTATTTTTTTTTTAATTCTTTCTCAAAATGAAGCATTTCAATCTTTGTCCTACTGTTGCTTTATTTATCTTCCCAGTGAGAAACAAACATCAGGAATGCTTTATAGACAATACAATTGAGTACATTCTGAATTGTGTGAATTATTTTTTACTATTCATCTGAAGTATTGGTTATTCTGCATCAGAAGAGAGAAGTCATTAGACATTGCATTTAAAGGGAAACATTGATCCTCTGTTCTTAAAGCAGCCAAGATCCAGTCTTATTAAGGATTTTAAAACATAAAACCTTGTAATACATGACTAGCTTAACACTGTATGTTTACTATGGTTCAGAAAAACAGACTGCATAAAAATGTTTATTGGTCTCTAAAGATTAATCGAAATATTCCTACACAGAATACACAAGGTATATAGTCATAAGATAAAAAAGAGCAGAGGAAACATACTTTTTTTTT